>WMED01008104.1:2559-17155 GCA_019650415.1 Pipa parva | reverse complement strand
GTGTTTAGAAGCCAGCACTTAGAGTAACTGTGGCTGGTTTTGTATTTATACATATATTTGTAAAGCGCCACAAATTTACGCAGCACTGTACATTTCAGCAATACAAATATAAGACAGACATGGGAAAAGTGCATTACACATTACAAGTGAGTAAATTACAAGTGTGAAATCAATTTAAGTGCAAAATTGTGATTGTCAATCAAAATGAAGCTTTGTCTGTAGCCAAACGGAACATTCACTAGGTTGTGATTGACAGAAGAGGATGGAGGTCCCTGCCCCATAGAGCTTACAATCTAAGTGGGAGGAAGACTTACATACACAGATAGAATGGTAACAAGAGCTGTAACAACTGGGACACTGGTCTATAAATACATAAATAAATAAGTAAAAAAATAAAGATAGATATTATATATATATATATGTGTGTTATATAACCCATGAACACAAAGACTTTAGGCAAAAAAAAGGTTTACTATGAATTACATTACAAAAAATGTCTAAATCAACGGGCCCAGCAACTGGGCCTCTATCAAAGACAAAGATATATAAAATCCAAGCACACCAACTTAAATAATTATATGCCCAGGTGTTGTCCCAAAATAATTAAACAAATAAAAGCAAAAGAAGTTGGCACACACTCCTGGGTCTTGAAATTAATTAAAACAGACAAAAATGTATTAAACTCATAATTAAAAACATGTATGGATGCATAAGGTATATGGCATGAACCCATTTCATTTCTTTTTTGCCTCTGAACGGCTGTGATCAAGGCCCGAGAGGGGGGCCGGAACGTGAGCTGTATAAATTATGCATAATAAATTATGTTACCTTATTAATCATTTTATTAAAAGGCTTCAAAAGTGGGTAATTAGAAAAGTCCTATGAATTAAATCACTTTTTATAAACATTTTCTGCATTAATAATAATGAATATACAAAAATGCAAAAGTTACACTAAGTATGGAATAAATTATCTGGTTCAAAAAATGACCAGTATAAAACATTAAATAACATACCTCTTTGGGACACTGATTTTTGCAAGAAAGCAACATGTTCCTTTCTGCAGTTTCTGCCATACACAATTTCCTAGGAAATTAAAAAGCAAAGATGATAAAGTATAGCCTTTGGAAATAAAAGTAGAACATGTTAAACACTGTCTGGGTGCTAGTAGTATTACAGATTTTTGGAACAGAAACAAAACTGTCAGTATAAATGACTTGCCTGGAGTCAGAAGGACTTGATATAGGAATCAATCCCATGTCTCCATAGTTAATCTCTGAGCTATATGTAGACAAGGCATGTGCTGTGAGCCAATGACTGGACACATTCATTTGGTGCATTCATTATTTAAATATATATATGCAATTAGTGATACAAAACGTCTATCTAAGGGCAAAATTTACAAAACTCAGAAAGGTAATTTTCGACCTTTTCAAGTTTTTTCGATGTAAAAACGGGTGTCTGTATTGTTCAATATTTTTCGATGGAATAGTAGCCATATTTTACATAAATTACGTGTAACTTGGGGTCACTAGGCCATTATTAATAATAAAAATATCATCAAAATGTCTAACTTAATAACTAATTTTTTTTTTTAAATTATCAATGAGCCAGTTTGATGGAAACGTCCAGTCCTATGTGTTATGTACACATATACATAACACATAGGACTGGACATCTATGAACCCTCACCAATTTATTGGTTCTCCTTTTACCCTAATAAACTCGACCACTCTGTTATGTGCTCTACCACTCTGTTTCAACAAACATTTCAGGAAAATATGTGGACTGGTTGAAAAGAATGCTAAAGATTCATCTATATCATTACCCTGCTTCCTAATAGGTCTTCCATCTGACTCTGAACTGATTCAGAAGGATAAAAGCAGGGGGAAACATTTAGTGTGGCTCCTCAAATCAATCAGATCCAATAAATCAGGACCCAGGAGGTACTGTTATAGGAGTGAGATGTACAGATTAATATTTATTTCTTAGCTAAACTATTTTAAATAAATTGCAGAACTTTTCTTCTGTATGTTGCAATCTATCCCTTAATTTGCATACGTACTATGGAGCAGGAATAGTAGTGACCTAACAGATATGATTGTATAATAGGCATTATGACATAAAATTCAACCTACTTGCATTCAATGAAAAGATTACTGATTTTACAGTGACACTTGGTTCTGATCATTTGAAGACAGGGTGGGCAATCACCGGGATGGCACGGCAAGCTGCAGCGATGAGGACATCCTTGAGGACGAGGTTTGGTGCATTCTTCTTCACAAACAAAACATTCAGATCCAAACTAAATAAAGTGCAAAGTGCCAGAGGGTTAAATTCACAGCTCTTTAGCAGGATACTGCTTGAAATAATTATTAAAAAGTTAATTTATTTTTTTCTAGCTTTTTAATGGATACACAGTACTGCACAAAGTTGGTTTCAGGCAACTAATGCTCCAGATGGAACAAAGCCAGGTTGTCCTGACTCCAGTTTCTCTTTCTGCATGCCAAGACATGGTTCAGTGTAGTATAGTAGCATTTTGTTCTTCGTACCTTTCTTGATAATGATTTTACCATTATCAATATCAACAATATAGTGTACAAATTGGAAAAGAGAAGTCGTCAAACATCGGTGTGACGTTTTTCTGAAAATAAAAAGTTTTTTTAGATTTCTGAGCTCTGGTCCTATAGCTATTTTATATATGATTTTATTTTCTATGTATGATTGACTCAATTTAAGGGGGTAATTCAGCATAGTCCGAACTTACCCTCCGATCCTTCGCCTATGCTCGCACAAACTGTTATGCGCTTGCTGATGTGCTGTGCGCAGACATCAGTGAACGCTTTAAAGGGATTCCAGTCTTGCGAGGCGACTTGCTGGAATCCCTTTAAAGCGTTTGCTGATGCCCGTGCGCAACACATCAGCAAGCACATAACAGTCTGTGCGAGCAGAGGCGAAGGATTGGAGGGCAAGATCGGACTATGCTGAATTACCCCTCTATGTATCCTTTAGGTTAAAATGCTGGATGACTGGAGATGGTAGGCTGCAGATCAAATGTTAAAGCAATGCCAAGTACTTTTGAGCAGAAATACCATGTTGATCTACAGTTTCAAAAAAAGGATGAGCATTGCAGTTTCAGGAGATTTTATTGTTATTGGACTCGTAGACAGTGTTTTAACATAAAACTGACAGAGCAATCCAACTAGAAAGTTATATAAATTGCATTTTTGGTCTGTGGCCATTTAACACAAAAAGTTTTAAGTTTCAGTTATTGCTAGTAAATATAGGAACTTGCTCTGGTCATTCCTGGAATTGTTTCTTTATGCTGAGGTGCCTTCTGCAGGTGCTTCACCCCAATGGCTAAAACATTCTTCATGTCTACTATAATTTTTGTAAAGAAACAGTCATTTAAATTTGAAAAAAAAAAAAATATTGTTGCCTTTTCCTGGTGCACAGTTCCTTCACAAAACTATATATTCCAAAGAAATTACTGTTGTTTGTACCCTAGGAAGGTATTTACAAACAAGAAGACAGGAACAAATAAGGATGATTATTGAACACTCCATTTCAATAAATGAAACTGGGATTGTGGTTATACTTTGGCTCCATGTAAGATGGAGAATAGAGAAAAGTGGTAACATATTTTAAAAGCCATGGAAAAGAAAAGAACAGCTTATCTTCAGCAGAATTAAAGACCACCAAGGAAGAAGAAAAAAAAAAAACGTGCTCACTGCATTTTCATAAATCAGAAAAAGAGAAGCTATTCTGTCTTTTAACGGCTGTTAGTAACAAGGCTTTCAAGGCATTTGGTGAAAGAGTGAAGTTTATTAAATCACATGTAGGGGTAAAAAGAGCAGAACAATAGAGTATGTCTATCCCTTAAAGAGCAGATATTACCTTCTCCTCTAACTGAACAGCAGAACTCCAGGTTAACAGAAGAAAACAATGCTCCAACAGTTAAACACAGTTCACTGAAAGGAGCCCAGAATCCTTTAAGAATCCTTACCTTTTCTTTGCTGCCATTAACTTCGGTGACTTTATGGCATTCTTTTGTACAGGTATGATTTCCACATGCAAGATGGCGCCCACATTGCCTCTTGCAGGAGAACGGTACTGCAGCATGGCATGGCAAGGGACATATCTAAAACCAAAACCCAAAAATAAATACAAATAAAAGTAGGAATGTATGAAAAATCCTCAAGTCTGCCCTAGTGACAAACAGGTTTATTTTTGCTTAAATTAAGCTCTGTTCTTGCTCTTAAAGAAGAGCTAAACCACTCATTTGTCTAGAAGTGATTCTACTCGGATGGGCTTTTAATACTTACCAATGCCTGTCTTTTCTTCAGCACTGCCTCCTGCTTGGTATTGCAGCCGATTTTCTTTTCTTCAGTTCCAATGTCAAGATGCACTTCACTTCCTCCCTTCTCTTTCTTCATAGCCGATGTGAGTACGTGCACAAGCAGTATTACATCATCACATCTGCACTTGCTCACATCAGCAATGTTAAAAAAGAGGAGGAATGAACCAGAAGTGGATCACTACACTGGAACTGAAGAAAAGACCGCTGGAACAAGAAGCAGAAAGAAGCACTGGAGAAAAGACGGGAATCCGTAAGTATGAAAAGCCAATTCAAGTTGAATCACGCTAGACAAATACCGGTAAGCAATGTAGTTCTCCCTTAACGATGATCAGTGAAAACTGATGGCATATCTTTCTGTATGCACTGAACTTTTTTCTTTCAGGTTTGTAAAAGAACCTGCACAAGAAATCAGCAGATTTATTGATCAATACGAATATAAAGTATATTCCAACAAAACAAGTTATTTTTTTCCCCCCAAGACAAATGTCATGATACAAGTAAAAACCAATAAAGGCATTTTGTCTGATTTTGCTAAATACATTCCTCCACTGAATTTCTTTTCAAATCAAAGGCATCAGATAAACTGGTACAAAATGCATTCATATCACATTTCCTACTTTCAACTGAAATTGCTTTTCCTAAAACACCATCACTTTCTTTAACCTTTTCCAAAACGAATTACAAATCATATTTTTATCTCTAAACAGCTAATAAATCCATTTATCTGACCTTTCAGATGAGCATTCCAAGACGTTACTTTGGTATTTTCCAACCTTTCTGTCATTTGCAATTACAGTAACGTTGGGAATCATCTACATATTTACCGTTTATAAAAGAGCCTGAAAATTTACTATATAATCTATTTCATACTATTGTGGGCAACAGTATTAAAGGGGAGCTAAAGTCACAGGCAGGCTGGCTGGCTGGCATTCTAAAATGCCCCCGGTAAGCAAACTGGCTTACTTTTAGGCTGCCAGAGTCTGCCATTTCACAATGAAACAGAGCAGTTGAGTAGCTCAGTGGGCTTAGGACCTCTCCACTCAGTCCTCCAATCCAGAACTTATGTGTAAGCCACACTGATAGGCTAGGTGTGGCTTAAACATGTGCTGAGAAGGTCTGTGCCATAGATTTAGAACATATAATTAGGGGTGTTTCCAAATCCCTGCAGTGACTAATGTATTAAAATGAAGAGCTCAGCTACCCACTGTGTAAGATCTCTGTCTAGCTAAAGGGGTTCATTTAGCTATGTCAGCCAGCCTGTCACTTTAGCTACCCGTTAAGTTGAATTAATCATTAGCGTCCTAATAGGCGTCAAGATAAAGTATATAGGATCTGAACAATATGTTGTACATCACCTGAAACAACAAGTATTAAAGCAGATGTACAGATGAAGAACATGAAACAAACCATTTGCAAAAAATAAATCTTTCCCACAGAAAAGAATACTACACCCTCTAACCATGTGCAACAAATTGATAAAGTGTGCTTACCATTTATTATGGTAAGATTTCTATTTAAAAAAAAAAAAAATGTATATTTTCAGGTAATACAACATTAAAAGAAAAAAGAATATTGTTTTTATTTAGCATCTGATAAATTGTGATTTATTTTCAGACATTTATGAAATTTGCATAATGGTCTTACCTCATGTTTTCCAAGACACTCACTGAAAGATAAAGGAAAAATTATCAGCTCTTTTTGAACCTGGCACTGTTTTTACAGAGAATGTACTATGTTATACATATAGTAAAGTACTTTTTTTGTATTTATTATTTTTTATATAACGCTAACTATATTATGCAGGCTTTACAGAGATTATTCATTCACTTCTGTCCCTGCTCTGTGGAGCCTACAATCTAGTTTTCCATAGATTTTTTTTCACACACATAGACAGACACACAAGATGTATGTTTCTGGATTGTGGGAGGAAACCGGAGTGCCCGGAGAAAACCCACGCAGGTGCGGGGAAAACATACAAGCGCCATGCAGATGAAGTCCAGGGTGGAATTGAACCTAGAACCCAGTGCTGCAAGGCAGTAGTGCTAACCACTGAGTCACCGCACTGCCTGACTTTGCATTCATTTATTAAACATGCATTATTCACTTTGCACCATTTTGCCTCAGATGTGCCTGTTTTTACAAAAATCAATGTGTAAGTTGAGGTGCAACTGGTATATGAAGCTTTGAACTCCTTTAAGACCGATTGTAGGAAATAAAATAAATGTATGTCAGAACCCTGGCACTACAGAAGCAGTTATGCATTTCTGTAAAAAATGTTAGCAATTCCCATTTTTTATACTTTTTCACACTAATAGCTGGTTTGTGTAAAAAATATTAGCAATTAATATGTGTATTTCCTTTTACATTAATGACAAATTAATGTAAAAGAAGATGCAACATTGCTAACATTTGTAGTTTTTTTTTAAACAAACCAGTAACTAGTATTCAGGGGCAGAAATTCAGGGAGGCGGGCCACAGTGCACAATCTGCACTGGGCCCAGTCTCCTGGGCCAATGCATGATTGGCCCCCTCTCCCAGACACACTGCAGGGATTGGAGCGTTGGCAGCCAAGCCCACCTGGAGCATCTGGCCCAGTCATCCTATAGGTATTCCATTGTTATTAATTTCAAATGTATAATGATGGAGAAGGCAGAAGCTGAGGCAAGAGGTGGTGAATCCAAAAAGTGACTTTTTAAAGAAGAACTAAACTTTAGATTATCCACTATTAAATTAATAAGTCTGATAACTAAGAACACAAACAATCACTGAGATCGTACACTGATCTGACTGATTATTAAGAAGTTATGAGTGTCAGAGACAGAGGGGGTGTGTCTAAAACAGTAAATGGATGCCTTGTACTGTTATGGAACAATGGGATGCAGACGCTAATAACTTCTTAATGGTAAGTCAGATATAAGCTGTTAAAGTTTTATTGTGTTTTGTGTTTTTCTCTAGCAGAAATATTTATTTAATAATAATAAAAAAAACATTTATTTATAAGCCAATGTTTAGTTCTTCTTTAAAAATAAAGGCTATTGGATCTTTGAGCTTTAACCCAGGGCCCCTAAAGGCTTTACTATATATCTTACTTAAGTGGTAAGTAAAGATAACCATTCATATATTTTTTATTTATTTTCTCCCAGGCTTTATATCATTCTCTTAAAGGTTCAGCTAGTGACAGAAACAATCAAGAGAGCCAAAATGTTTTTTACTTTATGGAAAAAAACAAGATTATATGAAAAATGTAGTATTCCTCATTATTGACATGTTACATTTTCCTGCACTTTCTAATTGGTGAACATTAACCTCAAGGGATTATGGGTATATAATTAACAGTGTGGGGAGTGCATTGGTCCTTGAGAAAGGTTCTTTGTTAAGACCTAAACATGGATAAACACTGAATAAATATGTTTTCAAAATATACACTCTTTTCACGGTTATATTTCTATAATTGCAGTACACCCCAAAGTTTGTTCCTTTTTTCGTGCAAGTATTTTGAAATACTTTAAACATATATGTAAAGTAGGACAAAGACACATAATTAATACAGAGAATGCTTACATTTTTTAAATTTAATTTGATAGAATATGGTAGAATAACATCAATAAATCAGTCTATTTTATGACAGAGCTTTGTGATATAGGATTGCTGTAGTATTTTACACATTAAAAAAAAGTTTTCTTTACATTAGGAAAACACTCATAACAATTATTTAGACTGAAAAACACAATATTTATTGGACTAATCAGTAATAACAAATTACTAGTGGGGAAGCAAAATGCATCTGGAAAGTTTAAACAGTTGCTCCAAAAGAACACAGCAGAGGGTCATGTTTCACCTGCTTCAGCACACATAGACCAGACATCTCATCATCATAAAACATCCTTTTTAGTAGGAAGTAATAAAACCACAGAAAGGATATTAAAGTAATTTGAGGTTGAGTCCATTAAAAAAATAATTCCCAATGTCACCCATAATAGACAGAACATGTGAAAAGCATTCTCTTACAGAGTGACAAAGGAAAGTAAAACAGAGGACAGAATACAGTTTGGAGCAAAGATCGGCAGCCTTGGTCACTGAAACTATTGCACAGAACTAAGTGAAGAATAGGGTTATAGTCAGAGAACCTAAGGATGGACAAAGATAAACTGATCACCTTATAAAGGGCAACAACATGACTATAAAGTAATGTGTGTGCCTAGATTGTTAACTCTACATAAAGGCTGGAACACCCTTTCTTTGTAGGATGAATCCGCCCACACTTCAGGAACTAGGTTGACTAGTTTGTGCAGGTTAATGAAGGTCATTACAAAATGCTTAGTTAATAACAAGAATTAATTCCTTTTACAGCTAAAACCTTACTTTTATAGAAGACAAAAGTTGTACTCTAGTGAATATATATTAAAATGTAACTTTCTCATTCACTCGCATGTGTCAGGTTTTGATAAGAATATTGTCATATTTTGTTTTCTCTACGGTACATTAGCATTCGACATTTTAGGACATACTCATTGATACATTTTCAATATACTTACGTTGGAATGGGCACTTTGCAAGGTGGACAAGGTAATGCTGTCTGAATAAAGCTCGGCTGTTCCCAAGGACCTGCTGGCTGAAGCTACCCAACAGCAAAACAATTAACTATTGTTAATACAAGGTAAAAAGGAAGGCAAAGACTGTATTGTATTATGCTCTTAAGTCTATTGATAAATAATAATGTTCTCAAAATATATGAAGCAACAGTGTGAAAAATGCCAATGCTTCTAGTTTTCACATTAAAAAGAAAACTAGAACCTAATATATTGTGCTTTAAAAATTGAGCTTTCAGACATACTTCCTGAATATGTATTATCTTTAGCACCACAGAAAACAATTTGACTGGATGAGATCTTTTTAACAATATGGCTCTGCCATTACTAAAGATAAAACAAAGCAATTGATTTCATGATTTTAACTTCAAAGATAATATTTTTTTTACAAGTGCTGTATTTAAATAAGTGCCATGCTATGCCAAATTGGCATTTCAATTTTTTTGGGTGTTACTGGTTCTTTTTTTACAAAAAAAAAAAAAAAAAACACTTTAAAAATGTTAAATTCATCTGATGTTAGGGTCTTGTAATTCAAACTTTAAAGTTTAGAGACGACATTTTTTTCTGCTAGAAAGCAGCAACATAGAGGTTCCTTCATCTATCGAAGGGTGATACTTTAAGACACAGTTTAAGTAGGGCTCAAGGGCAGCAGGTTGGATTTACATGTTCTGATACCTAAACTATTTAAAATATATCTAAGCCTATCAAAAATGCAGCATATATTTTGCAGCATAGGGTCAGCCAGCCCTATAGGGAATGTTGTTGTCCCTGGCAAATGCAAGAGCTCCATTACTTTTTTATAAGCATGAGCAATAAGTTTAAAGGATTCACCTTCATCTTGACCTACTGAAAATCAGTCCTCTGCCTGAAGGAGAAAATGTTGCTGCACTTATTCTAGTATTTTTACAAAGGATCAAATCACGCTGTTACTGATCACTGGCTTACCAGTCCTTTCTGCTTCACAAGGGCCTCATCGTGGCAAGGGATTGGACACAAATGGCAACACTTGCTCAAAACTTTCTGGCAAGGCCGGCGGCAAGGAGGACACGGGCCAAAGTGACATCTATGCTGTTCTCTAACATCATGGTGACAAGTAGGAGGATTACTAATGGGATCAATAAAACAATGAAACATATAAGCAATGGACAAAAAAAAAAAATGTAATATATAAATCAATGATATTCTAAGTACATGTTGATTTTGCATCTCGTGGCCTGGATACAAAAAGTCCAAGTCCACATCTCAAAACAGTATTCTGTAATAACCAAATACCAAGTCAAATAAAATGCAGAATTATATTTAGATTTATGTGGCAAGCAAAAGTACTCATTTAGTAGGCCAACATTCATGTAAATCATTATTGATTTGGCCTGTGACGTTAGTTTTATTAAAAATAAAAATGTACATTCTATTTACTTATATTAAAATTACATTACACATGAGTTTACTTCAACGCTTTATTAAAACAACCTACATAACACAGCATAAGACTAAACGTATTTGTACAAAATCAACTACACAGTTAAATAATAACTTGTCTACAATCTATATCATACTGGCAATGTGACAAAATTACTATTTGTGTAATTCCAACTTTAATCATACAATGTTTGTAAAGCTATTAAAATCAATAAAAAACATAAAAGACTTCATTGATTATCCGTTCAGTCGCAGCAGACTCTCGGTCACTTTATGGATCATCGTTCTCCTCGCCTTTCTGTCTTTCACCACTTCCTTTTTTTGCGCAATTGGCATATTCATTGCTGTCATGATTGTGTCGAGTAGACTTCATACTCATACATATTTATTACTATCATTGCTAAACTATATACAGCACATACATTTTTGCATTTTAATAAACCTTTTGCAAAAAAGAAAACATCCAGAGGCTGGTGAAATTTTACATCTGTTTCTACTGATGTGCTTATTATCTTTCAGAATAATCACTAACTCAGAACAGCTTTGAAATGAAGTCGATGTGGCAGCTTTTGGCATCTATACATGACCATTAGATAAACAGAGCAATAAGAGAGAGACACTGGGTGTCCCAGCTGGCAGAAGCATGGCTTTAATACAAATGGAGTTTCTCTGAAGTCTTTTTGAAAGTTAGACAGATGCCTTATCGAGTGGCTGGACTTTTCATAGTTTGATAATACTGCGATATTTCAATCACTAATATAGTCTTTACAAACACACAATCTTTATTTATACTAAAACTGTGTACAAATTACTTGTTGCTTTCACATACAGATGTAGAAAAGAAAAATATAATGCTGTCCTGTCCAGTAATCTAGAATTAAAATCAAGGCCAACATTTATTAATTTGCAAATGAAATGGTTCAACTAACTCTAAAGCCTCTGCCACACTAGCATGTACCATGCACTCATTCTTAAATGGACCACCTACTTGCACACAGATGCTTATCAATGGTTTTTATGGTTTACTCACACACACACTGTTTATTTCTATATTTTATATTTCCTGGTTCTATTATGACAACGGTCCATTTTAATATTTATATGTGGGCATTCATTTATTTGTTGGGGGGGGAGACTGCAAGCTCATTAAAACTACTAGTGTGAACATGTCATTACAGTAAGCAGTATAGTAAAGTGATTTTGACAGTTATCTAGTTTTAATATTTATTAATAAATAAGAGAAAAATCTTTAAAGTGCACCCTTCACCTTGAAATGACAGATTCTTATAGTTTATTAAGATAGTCTAAACCTATTTCCAATATAAAGTAATTTTAAAAACTTACCTTTACAGAGCTTTCCCTCGGTGCCTCTGTCTGTGAAACCGACATTCTGCTAGACTGTCGGTTCTGTGTGGCTGTAATATGAAGCTGGCTTACTTGATTGACAAGTAGGCCGGCTTTCTACCGCGATAACTACAGTCGCAGTCACGGGGGATGGGGGATTTTCCGTGTGAATAGGAGATTATGGGATAAAGCCCCCACAATCCCCTATTTATCCATAAAATCCCCCAGTCACACAGAAATTCCCCATAATCCCCCATTAACACAGAAAATCCTCATAATCCCTTATTAACCCCCATTGAGATATATATATATATATATATATATATATATATATATATATATATACATACACACACAGACAGTAAATCCATTTATTATAATGAATGACATGTGTAAAGCCTCAGGGCAGTTACAGCTGTCAGCCGTGAATGAGTCATCACTGTGCAGTAGAATCTGGCTCCAGGCACTGTAACCCGACTTCTTAGTTTACAATGCTAGTTCACGAGTACTCTTCACTGAGCATGTGTGAGATTTGGAGGCAGGGGAGGAGAGCCTGCTTGTTAGGAGGTGTTTCTGTAGTGTTTGAGTGGCATGTCAGGAAAAAAATGGCAGCTTTTATGCTTTCAAATCAGGACAAGATTCAAGTAGGTGTATTTTCAATATGCAAACTTTTTTTGGTTCCTAATTACTTTACTTACATTATAAAGTCACATACTTTATAAAACTATAATAATCCTGAGCTGATAGGTGCACTTTAATATTAATTTTTAAAGGTTATTTATATTTTAATAATTGGCCTTTGGGTGATACAGACATCTCTGGGATTTTGGTAATACCTTACAAATGTAAGCTATGTAATGCACTACTTCCAAACATCCAACTTTTCTAGAAATATTTAGCATGGAACTCTTTAGCCCTTACTACAATAGGTCAAATTATGTTTTGGACCATCAAAATACCTGGGAAGTAAAATATTATAGTTTCATAAATTAAATAGCCTGCTAATGCTATAACGAAAGACTCGGACAAAGAAAGAGTATGTAAAATACTGATGCTCAGCTTTGTGAACCTGAGAGAGTCATACCACTGAAATTATGTATAGGAGCATAGCTGTAGCTTAAGTTGCAATAAGTTCAAAAGAAGGAAGACTGCCTGGATTATTAGATTTGCTTTCATTCAGGCTTAGACATTCCATTTTCTGTCAAGTAGTTTCAAGCACCAAAAACTTACTTATATCTACATTTATACAGAAGTACAGAGTAGTGGTATGCTATTACTGGACATGGAAACTGGTTACTCTGTGTATAGCTTAAGATCGCTGTACTTAAAAAATAATAAGAAAAAAAACTTAACTGTACGAAATAAATATACAAGCAAAAGACTACACAAAAATTAAACTATATGCAGCCTTCAAACTAACCTAAACATATTGTTAAATATACCCAGGGTCTGTAATGATAATAAGATTCAACATTTGTCAAAGATATTTACTCCATTATATAACAATGTTTGTCCAATTAGGTCTAAATAGCATTGCATAAGACTTTTATGGGTGCATCTAGAGCTCCCCTTGAGGACCTGAGAAACAGGACTTCTTTCATAAAGCAGCCTGGAATAGTCATTAACAAGAAATGTATTTATCAGAGTAATTTTTCTGCCCTTTAAACAGATTTTTGGCACCCAGGTGTCAGGCACTTTGTATGCATATGTAAAAGTGCTTGTTGTTTCTTAATGGAGATAAATCAGAAGTTCTCTGTGTGTTCTGGTAAAATCTAAAAGTTGAAATAACACTGACACTGGCCAGACCCTCCACCACTGTATGTTTTTAGGATCAGTCAAGTTAACACTATTCTGCAACCCCAAATACAAATGCATGAAATAAACTTTTTCAAATAAGGATTTTGGAAAAACTTGTCCACTAGAGAAATTTTCAACCATTTCCAAAATCAAAAGCAGATTAGACATATTTATCCTAGAGATACAACTCTAATTTGGCAATTAACAAAGGAACTCAAACACACCAGAAATGCGGGTATGGTTATGCTTTTTCTTTTTAAATGCATTACACCTTCTAAGCAAAATCCATACAGAACAGCATCATAAAGTAAGGAACATTGGAGAAAAACTCATACTAACCTGCATAACTGTGTGCACTTGGGTGGCTTGGTGGTGCGTTCTCTTCCACAAGGAACTTTCAACACAGTTTTACTGCAGTTACACTTCACATCAACAGTCTCTGGGCATGGGTAGCAATTGCCTAACAAAACAGTCAATGTTTGAAAAAGTTTTCTTTCTTTTTTACAAGCCGAAAAATAAAAACAATTATGTGCAAGGTGGTTTTTAATAATGGGATATGTCTAGGAAAATCAATTAACTATGGATATAGGGGATTATTGGCTAAAGTCTGAATTGTGAGTAAAGATGTGAATTTGCCAGCTAAAGACAGTTGCAATAGACTTCTACTGTCGCAGTCGCAACTTTACTATGGAAATATTGTCGCGGTTGCAACTTTACAATGGGAAATTTGTTGCGGTAGTCATTTCGCTATGGGAATCTGTTGTATGAGAATTTGACTTTGACTTTAGCAGGGGTCTCAAACTCAATTTACCCGGGGGCCGCTGTTAGTAGAGTCTGGGTGAGGCTGGGCCGCATCAAGTTTTCCACAAGAAAACAACAGATTAAAAACAATACATGGCCCTGCGGGGCAATCAACGGCTTTGTGGGGCAATATGCAGCTCTGCTGGGTGATTTGAACCTTTGTGGGGAAATACGTGGGTCTGCAGGGCAATGTGCAGCTTTATGGGCTACTGGCGCATCTTTGATTTTTTAAAATTATTATTATCTGGTATATTTTATTGCTGGGAACACTGGGGGGGCGGTATTGT
>WMED01008102.1:0-11159 GCA_019650415.1 Pipa parva | reverse complement strand
GGGGGGGGGGGGGGGGGGAAGGCATAAACTACCACAAACAAATTGCCTTACTGCTGGATCTATATGGCAATAGAGCAAAACAATGGGCTGCTGTAGTTTAGACTGCTTGAGTTCTACTACTCCTTGCCAAATAGCACACAATGCCATTGGTTTGCCATCGCTGTTATGGACTGTCCATTTAAATCTACTGGATTGTCCTCTAGCAAGAACAGTAAAAATGACAGGCAATATATGCCTATAGCAGGGGTCAGGAAACTGTGGATCTTTTGATGGCTGCATCTGGCTCACAGACTTCAATAAGCGGTGGTTGCATGCGCGCACCACTCGTCACTGCTGCCAGCTGAATGCAGACAGGTGCTGTAGAGAGAGACATAGCTCTCTCAGAGCTTCTGGGTTGCTAGCCAATCCAGAGACGCCGACGCAAATTCAATAGGGGCTGAGCATAGCTGCACTTTTAAGAGCTCCACCCAGGCGCTGAGAGCAGGAGCGCAGGACCATCACTGAGACCCATACTCACAAGAGTAACAGACAACACAGAGTTTCAACACTGAAAAAACGACAGGGAACCAGTAACTGCATATTGTATGGGTCTCACAGAGTTACATTTTAAAATATGTGAATTCATGGCTCTCTCAGCCAAAAAGATTCCCGACCCCTGGCCTACAGTATGTATAAATACTTGTAGAAAATGGGGTTTAAAGCTGCATTTACCCAAGCTGAGCAGTGCAGTCTTCAGCACATAGCAAAATAAAATATTCTCTCTCAAAGCAGGTGAAGGGAATTAGAAATAAAGTATTTACATAGCAGATTTGTTCGGCTGGATTTTGCAATACCAGCAAAGTTTACCTTTTGCCGACTAACCCATTTTCCCCTGGGTCACAGACTACTCTGACAGAACTGTAGCAATATAGAACTAATGTTATTCTAAAATTCAGTGAACTTTTGTTAATTTTCAAATATTTCAAATGTCAAACATTTGTTTACCACCAGATTGAAATTCTCATTTGCATGCTTAGATCAGAAATTGTAAGTTATAAAACCAGTAGAAGGTCGATCTTTCAAAGCATGTTTACAATAAGGAATCAGAGGATAGTCACAAAAATTACATCCCAGAGTTTAGGACATTTAAATTTAATGTCAGAGGTCCAACCTGGGGATTCTGTGGTACTACAACTACCAGAAAACATAATAGAGACCCTCTGTCTAGTAACTCTGTCAATCATCAGTACAGGCTTCAACTTCTAATAACTATACGCTCACTTAATGTCATCTTCTCTTCATCTTAATATGATCATTTCCACTTCAGCTATTTCTCAGTAAAACAAGAGCCTCTGCTAACATTTTCAATACATTTTTAAAAGTGAATTAAAATAGCAGAAAGTGTTTTTTGTTTTTTTTACTTGAAGTTACCAAAACAAACTATTTTCCTAAATTACTATTATGGATTTAGTTGCCAGCTGCTCAGCAATCCAAACGTGGTCAGTAAAATGCCGGCTAACGTTGTTAGAAGCAGCACCTGCAGCATTCTGGCACAGGTAGAATGAATGAGACTTTATTTGCTTTTGCAGAGAAATAGTTTACCAGGTCTGAAGTGGAACAGATTTCCCCATGGAAAGAAAATCTTTGAGGTGCAGTGTCCCCAAACCTGAAATTCTGTACAGTCCATTCCCAGACTCGGGAACTTGCAGGGGCCTCATGCTCTGGAGTTTGCATACTTACTCACAGTAGGTGGCTGGATGACGCAATGGCAGGTCTACCATTACAGGCAACCAATCAGGTGGGTTTGGAGTCTAAAAGAGGTGGTATTTGGCAGAGAGGTGGTATAGCTACTCCATTTTATACCTGGGATAGGGAACTTGAGGATTTCATTGAAGAACTGGCATTTGCTTTGCAAACCGTACAGATACATAAAAAAACAGTATTGCAATACTTGGCGATGCCTTTTTTTTTTATTGGACTAACAGTCATATTAAATAGACAAGCAATATTTTGTATTGCTTGACCTGAGGAATAGAGAACATCTCTCAAGGCTTGTCTATTTAATATGACTGTTAATCCAATAAAAAAAGGCATCGCCAAGTATTGCAATACTGTTTTTTTATGTATCTGTACGGTTTGCAAAGCAAATGCCAGTTCTTTAATGAAATCCTCAAGTTCCCTATCCCAGATAGATAGATAGATAGATAGATAGATAGATAGATAGATAGATAGATAGATATATTTCTGGGGCACATCATAAATATGCATTTGAACAAATGGCATGCCAATGCATATGGAATTTTATTTTTCTGATGTAACTGGTTCTTTTAAAGGTTAACTTTGACATTTTTAAATGTACTGTGTAGAAATAACTGCCATGCTAATCCAGTGAGATTCTCTTTCTGGTGTTAATGGTCCTTTAATGGATACAAATACTTTTCAGTCGGATAAAGATGAATAAGTGTCTGGCGCCAGGCATTTTTCTGGCAGTATTTGCATTTATGCTATAGAGGGGCATCATATTATCTCTCTTAGATAAACATTTGCTTTATTTGGTCAGTTTAACCCAGGTGCACAACATTTTGGGGTTAATCCGGACGTCTTATTCAATCTCCATTGCTTTAAGAATCTGAGGGCACTGCTCTGCATTAATTTTGAATACCGACTGAAAAGGATACATACATATTATAAATAGACTGATAATAAATGTATATAGTACCGTAAGCAAATACTATCACGATTCACAGTAAATTGTTTCGCTTTGTGTGTTTAAACCGCAAGAATTTTATACATTACATAGGTACATACACTTTATCCTGTTAAATTAAATTAGTCCTCGCTAGAAGTTTTCTTTTGAGTGGATGGTCTTGTTAGGGTTACAAATGGAAGGAATAATTCTACTGTCCACATAAATACTTTTGTATAGTAACTAACAGATTGACTTCCTCTTTGATATACATATATTACAACCTTTGTCCACTTAAAGTGTATTAGGTAATGTTTATAGGACCATTCTCTATTATAAATATATCCCCCCCCCCCCCCCATGTCATATGTTCAGAGTTAGTGCAATAACATTTCATGCAAAAAGATTAAGCGTTGGAATTTAACCATAAACTCTATAATTTAACTCCATAAAGTTATAATTTAACCATGAAGACTTCTCCTGTGTGGCTTGTGCCATAGGAAATTAATCATACAGATAACTCATGTCAACTGGCCCATACAGATTACTCAGATTGCACAATAATCCTGCAGGAGGTTAATGTTTAACCCTGTAACGCAATCTCAGGAGCATTAGTTACATTCGCTACAAGTTTAAATGCCGTTTAAATGCCCCGCAGACTTACCTGCTTGGCTCCCTTGTACATGATCCAGTCCCTGGCTGCGCACATCTGACTGTCCGATCCCCTCATCCTCTTCTGGGGTTACACGGGGAACCTGCTCCTGAATTGCTGTAGTTTGTATTACCTCCTCTGGTTCCTTTTGGGTCTCGGGCGATTTTGTTTCCCGGGACCCACCGAACCAGATCCATGCAAAAACAGCGCTTAAAACCCCCAAAACCAGGGCTACCCACATGTTGCCCGAAGTCTCAGTTACCCACCCCTGCTTTCCTCCCAAGGGACTGTGAGGTTTTCCAGCCTGAACCATCCCAGTCCCTCCCTGGAAATTGCACGCAGGAGAGCAATGAACTGCAGCACCTCCCTTTATCTGGAAGAGGATCAGCTGGTGCTGCTGGAGAAAGACCAGACTCCTCCCATCCGCAGCTCACTCACAGGGTCACATAACTGCAAAGGTCAAATTATAGAGAGTGGACAGACCATCCAAATGTAAAACAACTACTGACCATGCATAACTAGTGAGAGATGCTTGTCACCTGCTGTGTCACAAATCATAACCAAGTTATTTTGTTTAGGGTAAAAACACCTCTACCTGACTATATAATGATGGGTTGCCCAAAAACAGGCCTCCAGGGTTATGCATTCAGAGTATCTGCTCTCAGTTTAAAAGTACTCAGAATAGGCACCAGCTAAAATCCGTAGAGAACAATGCTAATGGAAGAAAAGCATTCACATTAGCATTCCATTGAGAGCGTATTACACTAGAACACTACCTGTGCTATTTCTCTGAGCGTATGGAACGTGGAGTATTTTATGTGAATAGATTAGTTTCAATAGGAATTTAATAGTTGCGATCACACAGCGTAAAAATGTGCTGCACACTGATATTCAGATTCATTTTTTAATAGGAAAAAAGGCAGAGAAAAAGCGCTTATGAAAATTCAATGACAAAGAAAATCCTCTCCACTAAAAGCAGGTACATTAGCAGCTCAGCAGAGGACAATTTGGTTTAATGTCCTTTAAGTATGTCAATGAGTCTAGGAGGTGAAAGCTCTGTCAAGGAAAGTCTATAAAAGTCCCAGTTGGATTGTTGAATCCCATTCCTAAAATTTGAAGAGGATTTTCTTTGTCAGCTGATTTTCATAAATGCTTTTTCGCTGCCTTTTTGCTATTAAAAAATGAATCTGAATGAATGTCAGTTTGCAAATGCAGCGCATTTTTTACGCTGTGTGTGTGATCACAACTGTTACATTTCTATTGAAAAACTAATCTAGTCACATAAATTAATACTCCACATTCCATATGCTCAAAGAAATAGCGAAGGAAGCTTTCTAGCATAATACACTCTCAAAGGAGCAGTAATGCGAACGCTTTTCTTCCATTAGCAGTGTTCTCTATGGATTTTCTCTGGCGTCTATTCTGAGCATATTTACGCCTGAGCGCAAAATATGCTAGTGTGAACCTAGCCTAAGAGTATATGAGAAATCTTAGTTCTAATGGGCTCTTTCACATGGGCTTAACATGCAAGCGAATAGGGGCCAAGTGTGAGGCAGTTTTGTACCTTGGAAAGTGCCACAGCAAATAACACCTCCTGTCGTTGGTTTGTAAAGGTATCCGGTAATTACCTACAAGTTAGTCATTCAGGAAACAGTGTGTAAGATTGGCCTTGGCTTTAAAGCATTAGAAATTCTGCTTCAAATTATTTAGTATAAGTGGTTTATTGTGTTGTTTGTGTCTGGAGTCAGCTCTCCTGATTCCCAAATATATTCTAGCCCTGAAAATGAATTTAAGAAATGTGGTTCTATATAACAAGAAAGGGACAGCAAATAATGGAAACCCTTCACACTTTTTCTAAGTCCATATGTTCATTTTAGCTATAGAGGTGCACAGCACTGAAAAGAAAAAAAAGTTAGTAATAAACAAATCTAAACATAAATGCAGGAATGTTTAGTTTATTGGAGTAATGTGTTGTTTTATGACATCAGAGAGAGGAAAGAGTATAACTAAGCAAGTTAATTGACAACACTTTCTGCATGAGTGGAGGCAGATATGGACCGAACCCAGATATGGTTCCTTCCAGTAAAGGCTGCCCTGGATTCCCTTAAAATGGCACTTGCGGAACCAAAAGGATCTTCTTCAGGAAACAGTTTGTTCAGAAACTGACAAAAGTAAAATGTTAACATACAAAGTCATTTATTGCAAATACCGTAATTAGAAAGTCAAACGATATATTGCATCCGATTAACAAATGTACACTTTTTTTTTTTTTTGGAAACTTCAGTCTTTTTAAAAAACTGCTTATATATGGCCATACAATTTAACATTCTAAATAAAGCAGCTACTGCCTTACTTTATTTTATCCAGATTAGGCATTTGCACAGGGGCTGGCCTTTGGAGTATGTGATGTGTGACTGCACAGGTCATAATCTGCCCCAAGGGCCCCATTGAGTGGTTGGGGTGCCGCTAAACCCTATTATATTGAGGGTAGCAAAGTATCGCAATGTTTGCAACATCACATGTGACATTGCTGGGCCCTGTGCATATGCACCAGCATTCTCACACAGGGCGTCTGCAAAGCAAAGGTTAGGCCTGTGCACACACTATAAGAGGTGCCTCATGTCAAATTTACCCAGCTGCCTGGGCAACCAACTGAATTGTGCCCACTGGTGAGGTGATAGCTGGGGAAGGGGGTGAATTTTTCTCAAAGGGGAAGGATTGTGTAATATCTATTATTACTATCTACTATTCAAATTTTTGAAACGATGCATCGTTCTAGATCTTATATGCTATACACATATAAATGGAAAACATTAAATTTAATACAAATATCTTCAAACTTATTTATCCAAAATAATATTTAGCACATTTAGGGGTATCCGTCAAGAGGGGTATTCATTTACTGTAGTCTAGTAACCTATAGTAACTAATCCAGTGATGGCTAACCTATAACACATGTGTCAGAGGTGACACGCTGAGAAGTTTTTGCTGACAGCCGTCAAGGTGCCGTTTGTGCTGCGCTCTCAGTAGGAGAGTTGCCTCGCTTCCGAATTTTTCTCGTACTGACACACCAACCGGTTATGCTCGTTTTTTTGATGAATTTTGACACACTGAGTTCAAAAGGTTGGCTATCGCTGATTACTAATCAGAGGCTGGCTTTTATTATTCTAGCTCCCCTGTACTAGTAATAGCTAACTACTGAATGTTAACTGTAACACCAACTTAAATCATGCATGAAAGCTGTTGAAATGGTGATCAGAAGCGCCTGCCACAAGTACTAAGCTTGAACACTTATCTAACTAACAGACATATTGTTATATGTCACTAATGGTAATGTGCCATTTCACTTTCGAGTGAGACAGTTATTGCCATAGCAACAAGATACGAACAGCCTCATTGACTAAAGTGTGAATTCACCTAAAGTGTGAATTCGTTACTATTCAAGTCGCATCACCAAAATAGTAGGAAATTCACTTCTCACTACTGACTAAGGGGGAATTCACGATTGTGCGAAGTGAGCTCCGAAGCCTTCGGCTCACTTCGCACAAACTGATATGCGCTCACTGATGTCTGCACGCGGACATCAGTGAGTGCATTAAAGGGATTCCAGTCTCGGCGAGAACAAAAGAGTTGCCTCACTGAGACTGGAATCCCTTTAATGCGCGTGCAGGACATCAGTGAGCGCATATCAGTCTGTGCGAAGTGAGCCGAAGGATTTGGAGTTCACTTCGCACAATCGTGAATACCCTCCTAAGTGGAGAATACACTTGTCGAACAGGCAGACAGTTGGTACAGAAAACGGATTTCTTATACAGTATGTGTACCACTATTACAACTATTCACAGCACATATACAAATAAAAGGACCAGGGAGCTCACCTCGGGGTTTCTGTATCCTTTCTTTTTGAGAAACTCTTTAAAAGCTAATGTTCCATACATGTGTAACAATTCTTCATCCTAAAATATTTGGTTAACAAAGGTTTGCAATCAGTTCTTTTGACACGTCAGCAGACCTCTTCTGGCAAAGAAATTCCCAGAGGTAAAATATGTGGAAATCACAACCTGCAACCTTTCACCTCCTAGTATAACCTTCATTCACTGCCAATTGTAACAGAGACAGACAGAAATGATTCAGCTTCATCCATAGCCAGTTGTAACAGATACACATAGAAGTGATTCAGCTTCAGTCATAGCCAATTGTAACAGAGACAGACAAAAGAGATTCAGCTTCATTCATAGCCAATTGTAACAGAGACAGATAGAGGTGATTTGGCTTCATTCAGAGCCAGTTGTAACAGATCTAAACAGAAGTGATTCAGCTTCATTCATAGCCAGTTGTAACAGAGACAGGCAGAGGTGATTCAACTTTTTGGCTTGACAAACATTACTGCACCTCAACTAATTTTTAATTAATTAATTAATTAATTAATTATTTATTTATGGTTGCAATACCCTATAATTATTTATCCATCAAAATGTAAATTGTCTTGTAGCACTAAAGGACTTAAGGCAGTGTTTCTGTTTGTATTCAGGGGGTATTTACTCATAAAGCTTATTTGTCTAGGGAGGCAGTTTTACACAGAAAAGCTTGCCACAAACTACCCTGACCCCATTAATAAGGGGACAATTCCACTTGGAGAGTCCTGCAGGGTTCCTTTACCTTCACACATCCTTCACCCCATTGTTCTCTGCCCCAAACACAATCCACTACACACCTGAACAGATTTTGACAGAGGATTTATTCTAGGGATGCAGGAAATATTCAGGATTTTCTACAGTAACTATTGAAAGAAGCTGAATTAGAGACTTTTACAGACAGAAAATTGACTGTTTATGCCAAGTGTAATTTCTAAAAATAAAATTAGGATTTTGCGCACGCATAGATCTTGATTACTTTTGAGGAAGAATACAAAGATATGAATGTTCACAAAACTTACTGTTTGGCTAAGACTGCAGTCTGTGTTTTTGTTCATCTCTTCATCTTTTGGATCCTTTAATGGTTCATTTACTCGCTGCTTCTTCCATGTTTTAGGGTCAAGGTACCAAGCCCCATACTTTGTTTTAACCCAGCTTGGTTGGTATTTAGGTTCCTAAAAGCAGAAAATTTGCCATAATATTGCGCAAATTTCCACATTTCCACCATTCTGAACCCTCAATTCTGTGTAAACATTTTTAGTACATGAAAGTAGATTCCTAAATGTACAGACATATTTTCCATTTGTCACCCATAAGCAGACAATAGATTATTGTTTGTTTATACAAAGCACATCCTTTTTCTGCATTTAGCATGTATAGAATGCTGAATGATATTACATAGAAATTCAAATCAGATGGATTGTAGCCGAATATTTTGTTTCATATGCAATCAGTCTTTTCATTTGCAAACTACAGTTTCTTCATTAGCAATAGCGGCACAAACACGCTTTCAAAAACATAGTAACAAACTGTATACTATTGTTAATTTTTTAGCAGCTATTAAGTTGTATTAAAAAGTTTTAACAGCATCTCTAAAAGGAAAGCTATTAATTACTCTTTATTTATTTGTATCAGTTTTAATTACTTATCTTTCTGTGATGCCCACTGGTATGAATGCAAAATCTATATTCACAAGATAGCAATGTTCTGCACATGAGAGACGGTTTAATACACTTGACTTTTTGGACACTTTAACTATTGTGTTTCTCCCATTTTGACACCAATTTTGAAGGGCAAAATTTAATAAAGTCAGAAAGACTGGTCTCAATCTTTTCCGAGTTTATCACGCAAGATCTCAAGTTGTTCTCGCGAGATTATCACACGAGTTTTTCAACTTTGATTTTTCAAAGTAAAGGTAGCCATACTTTACATTAGTAGTATGCTACATTTTTATCGAAAAATCGAGATAAAAAAAACTTGTGCAGTAATCTCACGGGAACACCGCAAGATCTCATGGGATAAACTCGGAAAGACTGAAGGGGGGCATTTACGATAGTCCGAAGTGAGGTGCGGAGTCTTCGCCTCACTTCGGACTGACTGATCTGCACTCGCTGATGTCCGCATGCAGGACATGCGAGCGCACTATCGTGAATTCCCCCCTGAGAGCGGTCTTTCCGACTTTAATAAATTTCGCGGCAAAAGAGAATAAAATGCCATGGAAACCTACTTTTTCTTACCTAGTAAGACAAACTAAGTTTCTTTCCTCTAATTCAGGGGTGGGCAGACTACGGCACATGGACATTCTTGGCCCAGCCCTTCTGCCAACATTGGGTGACAGGGCTGGGCCATTGGGTAGTCAGCACTGCTCGCACCCCCTCCTCCCTGTCCTTACCTCTTCCCTCTCCCAGCTCCTTAGTGCCTGAAATCTTTCAACTTCCTGTGAGAGAGGAACGCTGTAGCGTTAAAGCTAAGAGCTAGATCAGATGGAGCCAAGACAGGGAAGAGGTAGGGACAGGGAGAAGGAGGTGGGCTAGTACCAAGATAGTGCCCCCCTCCTTCAGAGGGTAGGGAGTAGAAAGGAGCGGGCAGCACAGGGGGCAGTCTGGCCCTCTAAAGCCATTCTTATTTCCCATGTGGCTCCATGGGAAAATTAATTGCCCACCCCTGCTCTAATTCATTCTTAGATGAATTAGAGGGAAATCTTAAAATCATCTAAACCAGGAGGATGGGATGCACGTAAAAAAAATATTACATTGACAGACAGTGGGCGAAATTTATTAAATGCGGAATTTTTCCGCACGATTGGAGTTTTTTACCGCACGATCGGAATTTTTATCGCACATGCGGAATTTCGATCGATTTCCAATCGTGCGGTAAAAATGCCACACGTGCGGAAAAAATTCCGCACGTGCGATCGGAATTTAAATTTCGCCCTTTATAAATTTCGTCCAGTATCTCTTTCAATTTTGATATGCTCTGCCCCCTTCCATTTTTATCTTGCGTTACCACTAAACACCACTTACTTATCTGTTTACAGTGCTCATGCATGCGCATGCACAAGCACTGTGCGTAGGCAGGCTCCTCCCTCCCTCAGCCTACTGCTGCTCCTCCCTCAGCTTATTCCCTCAACCAAAATGCATGCAAGCATATGAAGCACATTGTCCAATTTATATCCAACAAGTACAAGATAAATCCATTGTAAAAAGCAAAACAATGTGACTTGAAACAGAAGTACCGGTAGTTTAAATCCATCAGTTTTAATCAAATAATTTGAGAAAGGACCCACTAAGGCCTGAAACATGTTATGATGAAGTTTGAATAAAAGTGATGTAGTTAAACTACTTCTGTTTCAAGTCGCATTGTTCTGCGTTTTACTCTATGCTGTTCAAAGGATGTCTCTGGAGCTCAGGTGCCCCAGAAGCTGCAGATGACATTCTTAGATGTCGCGTGTTTTGAGACCCCTGATCTAAACAGTATATGATGTAGTAAGAACTGGCAAAACATAGAAATACTTTGCGATATTTCACATAAGTGTCAAAAAACATTTGTCAGTTGTATTAAGAGAAAAAGGCTTGCCTGGTGGTGTTGCCTTTGTTTCCTGCGCTGATTAGCCAAAGCGCTGTGAGTAGGTGTGGCTTCTACCGACATCCTCAATTCTGCCGGCACATTATTTAACTCTACCACATGAATTGGGATGCTGAGTGCTGGCTTGATATCATAGCCACTTGCAAACAGACTGAAAATAGTAGATTCGTTGATACTGCACTGATCTCCACCCTGTATGAATTATAAACTGCTGAGTATTAAACCATTACAAAATTGAAAAAAAGTCATGTTCGATGTATCACTAAGGTTCTTCCCATATTTCTCATGTACAAACCCCAAAATCAGAAAAGTTGGCACGTTATGTAAATCGTAAATAAAAACA
>WMED01008101.1:0-17156 GCA_019650415.1 Pipa parva | reverse complement strand
ACCTGCTAAATATGCAGGGGGTTGAATACTACTTGTAGGCACTGTATATATATATATATACTGTGTATTAGGGAAAAAAAATATTTAGTCAGTCACCAATAGTGCAAGTTCCACCACTTAAAAAGATGAGAGAGGCCTGTAATTGACATCATATGTAGACCTCAACTATGAGAGACAAAATGAGAAAACAAATCCAGAAAATCACATTGTCTGATTTTGTAAGAATTTATTTGCAAATTATGGTGGAAAATAAGTATTTGGTCAGTAACAAAATTTCATCTCAATACTTATATATATATAGTTTAGGGTTGGAACTTACTGCTGTGTAACCCTTAGATTAAGCTAGTGCTGTTTCTTTAAGAAAAACTTCACAAAATAGATAAAAATATATTTATTAGAAAATGTGTACTTTCTCGTCAAAAAGTCACAATTGGTAGAAGAACATATTAGAATCAATGCTCTTACCGCAACCAGGGAGTCTAGGGAGAAGACAGAAGGAATGAAGGAGGAAAAACACTGAATCCCTGCAGATCCCCTGAATCAGTGCTGGATCAGGGATCTTGATAAGCAGAGATCAGTATGTCAGAGTATTTCCCAGTTCCAGCAGTCACCAGGAGCAGCTGCAGCATGAAGAAGAGCAGGAAGCGTTTTGTAAAATGGCCACCGATCTACAGAACCTCGAGGGAGGAAGAGAGCGCTGATCAGCTTCCTGCAGAGGAGGAGGAGGAATGGTGCATCGTGGGAAATTGGCCCCATATTTGAATGTGGAAAGAAGCCTGAAGACAGAAAATGCTTGCATCGGACAGGAAGGAGAAACCACCATTGAGGTTAGCACTGTAGCAAACCAGGACAGAATAAAAAGCTCTGAAAGAGACTTTTATTTTTAATAAGTGGAAACTATTAAGAGGGGAGGACTAGGGAAGTATAGAGGAGAATTTTAGTACTTAACCTTCTCACCAAAGCCACACACTGGTCCTCACACAACACTCTGACCTCATGATGGAGGAGAGACAGGACAAAGCTTTTATGCCCGTTCAGCTGAATACTCAGATCCAGTGGTAAGGGGCATCTAGTGGGGTATCCCACATAGGGGGCTTAATCGTAGAAGTCAGAAATACTGATCTGACTTCAGGTGTCACCCCTGGTGTCAGTGCTAATCACTGACTGATGTAATCCTTGCATCCAAACCTCACTGTGAGGTGTCTGTCCTGAAAACCTTCCTGTGCAGAGGACAAAGAAAAAAAGAAGTGGGAAGGGGAAGAGGCAGGGATAAAAGGGAAGTGGAAGGATCTTGTCAGATCCTTACAGTGACCTACCTCTTGCTGGGAGGCACCTTTTACCCAGTGTTCCTGTGTCCCCCACAATGTAAGAGAAATGATTATGTAACTAATAGCAGGAAAATTATGAAAACAAAATGACAAGGGAAAAAACATATTAAGCGTATTAAAACCTATAAGGATAAATATTACAATTTGGAAATATATTCTTGACTTTGTATCACTTTTAAATTGAATGTGTTTAATCTACAGTGATTCCTTTAATTGACCAGTATTCTACAACCAAACACCAAAACCATTCTTTACAGCTGGACTAATCCATTTTGGTTTCAAGGTTTCTCCTCCTTTTCTTTCCCTTCATTTGGATGGTCATCTCAAACAATTACATTTTCTTTCCTAGTCTTGTACATTAGAACTGTTTATATAAATGCCATTTTTCTTAGTGTGCACTTTCACTTCCATAGTTGGACCTGTTCTGCGACTCCAACAATAGCATACTTGTGCTAAACTTTGTATATCCAAATCAGGACTAAAATGCAGAATAATAGGGGGGAAAGCATGGTATTTAACCAGCTAGGGTGATAGTTTTGAAACCAAATAACTAATATGGTAGCACTGAAAAATAAATAGTAACAATATGTTCTTAAAAAACAAAAATATAAGTCCAATAAAAGGTGTGTATGCAGCTTTTCCAACGATGCGGGTGTTCAAACTCCACGTGTATATGGTGCAATAAAATCTAAAAGGAAAGCGCAAAAACAAAACAAGACAACATAGTGCCTTATCAATGATATATATGAAAATAGAAAAGACGAATCCACCAAACGGATATTCAGAAGTGCTGACGTGAATAATCAATAGTAGGAAACTATTCAGCACTTCTGAATATCCGTTTGGTGGATTCGTCTTTTCTATTTTCATATATATCACTGATAAGGCACTATGTTGTCTTGTTTTGTTTTTGCGCTTTCCTTTTAGATTTTATTGCAGGGTGATAGATTTACCCACCTACACTAATTTCCTCTGGTGCTTGCCCACCCCCATGCCCTTCTACAAGGATATCCATGGCTGTCACAAGCATCAAAATAAACCATCTCTGTGGAGCCTATTATGTAGTTAAAGGTAGATATTCCCATGGGTGTCTGCAGGGGGGCAAGGCTGGGCAATTGTGCCCCCTGGAAAGCCATCAGCCCACAGTTTTTAAAAGGCAAGAGGGAACATTGGGAGTCATCCTGGCCTCCCGATGTGCCCCTCTGTCCTGCTCCAGCACATTGGAAGATTCTAATTAGTCCTAATGCACTATGTGACCATGACATCATGCAGCCACCCTTTCTTTAAATAATGTTCTGTATATGCCCATGGGCACTCCTCAGATTCAGGTGTCCTGAGCCACTGCCTTGCTCACCTGCCCGTAAATGGGTCTAGTCTAGTCTTTACCTTCTCATTCATAGAAACAATGTTATTTCATCTAAGAGCATCATCTAAAGTAATACATATTTTTACAAATGTAAAAACAAAACAGCTAATACACAGATAATGCCAACTAGTGATTGATTCAGTTGCCTGAAATGGTGTGCATGATTTACACTGCCTTTCATCTAATATCATGAAGAGGACATCCTCTTGGGAGGAAGAAGATAACTTGAAGCCAAAAGGTTGTAGACTCTCATCTGGCAAATAAAGAGCTATTATTTAGTCAAGCATTAGAAAGCAGCATGATTTAGAATGATTCATGCAGTTTCCTGTAACTGAATGGATCTCACAAGAGAGCACACTATCCAAACATTTGAAATAGCTCCACTTTCATGGGGGGGAGGGAGAAAAAAATATCATGGCAAGGATGACAGCTTGACTTTTCATAGGGAAAATGTAAAATGTGTCTCCCCTAATTTTAATCAACAGAAGCATTCACGGTAACATTAAAAAAACATGGATACATTTTGATTGTTATTTTTAAAGAACTTAGGCATGTTTCCTTTTCACATAAGTATAAACTGAATGAAATTAATATAAATTCTTATGAACTTGGGGCATGTTTACTAAAGTTTGTAAGTGAAAGTACTATTTTTGACATTTTCATTTATTTATTTATTTTTTTAAATTTCTCTGGTTTTATCAATTACATGTTTTTGGTAATCAATTTCTTTCACAATCGGGGATATGTACTAATGTAAAAAGTTTTTTAAGTTACTTAATGCAGGAGCAACAGCTTAGTATTTAGGATATCGCTGATCTTGCATATTCAGTAAGCTTTTCAAAGACAATTTTTATGCCACAAAAGTGTTTGTCTGCCTCAGAAATGGCATAAAACCATTATACCCTATGGGGTTGGTCCCATTATTTAGCTACACTTAAAAAAGTTTTGTCATTGAAAAGAATGTCAATACCAATATTGATCTGTTATGGAAAGTGATCCTAGCAGATAAAGACTGCAAAGTGTGCCCCTGTCATCTAATTGATATTTATTAATTGCCTCGTCATCTGATTGATATTTGTTGATTGTCCCTGTCATCTGATTGATATTTATTGATTGCCCCTATCATCTGATTGATAATCATTGACTGCCCCTGTCATATGATTGATATTTGATAGTCCCTGTCATCTGAATGATATTTATTGACTGCCCCTGTCATATGATTGATATTTATTGATAGCCCCATAGCCCCTGTCATCTGATTGATATTTATTGATTGCCCCTGTCATCTGATTGATATTTATTGATAAAAATTTATTTTGATGGGAAAGATTTTTTAACCAATCCTTTATACATCAAAAAGTACAGTGAACGGAAAATTGAAAGCTAAACAGTGCAAAGCTAATCAAACTAGTCTTTGTAAATATCCCCCTTAGCTTAAACACAATTATTTTCCAGAAAATAATGGAAAGTTTGGTCGTTTTTGAGTGATTTTGACTTTCCAGACAAAAATAATCTTTATTTTTCCCTTTATTTAAAAATTTCAAGCAAAAAAAAGAAAATGCTCACTTTGGCCAATCATACTGAATTTGGCCAAGAAAAACTGTAAAAAGCTTCATAGGAAATAAACGGTTTGATTAGAGGGGGTTATTCACTAAAGTCTGAATTGTTGCGTAAAGGTGTGAAATCGCCAACAAGAGACAGTCGCAATAGACTGCTACTGTCACAGTCTTGTCTTTATAATGAGAATATTGTTGCAGTCATGACTTTACTAAGGCAAATTGTGTCAGCTTCAAAAATTGTTGCGGTTGAGACTTTACAATGGGGAAATTGTTGTGGTTGTGGATTTGCTATGGGAATCCGCTGTTTGAGAATTCGACAGTCTAATTCGCACCTTAGTGAATAACCTCCCAGCTAAGGGGGTTATTCACTAATATGTGAATTCGACTGTCGAATTCTCAAACAGCGGATTCCCATAGCAAATCAGCGACTGCAACAATTTCCCCATTGTAAAGTAGCGACCGCGACAATTTTTAAAGTTGTGACTGTGACAATTTTCCATAGTAAAGTTGCGACTGCAACAATATTCTCGTTATAAAGACATGACTGTGACAGTAGCAGTCTATTGCGACTGTCTCTTGCTGGCCATTTCACACCTTTACGCAACAATTCAGACTTTAGTGAATAACCCCCTTAATGCTATGGTTATGTACACACGGTATTTTTACCCGTGGATTTATTTTACACGCTGCCGTGTATTTGAAGGCATGAAAAATTCTAGAAGAAATCGTACACTTAATGAGGTTGTGCCCACACAGATGCACAATACTTGACAAAAGCAAGTATGCATTAATTAATGTACATGCATTGAATAATTGTGATAAAATGTATACATTTCCCAAGTAATGCATGTGTGCCTACCTGTTAAGCACAAAGTGCACAATATTTTTTAGCCTTTGCCATGTTTTGAATACATGATAACCTGATGCATAGAGCTGTGGGTAAAATATCAGTCTGTACACAGAAACTGTTACTGTCATATTTCACCCAATTTGTGCCCATTTATTAGTAATTTATCATTTACTTTGCATCCATTTTGCGCCAGCTGCGCCCATTTTATTATTTTTGTGAAAATCTGTATTTAAAGACCAGGCACAATTGATGTAATGCAGCTTAGAATGTATAATTATGTATAATTTTATTTATAAATCACCACAGATTTACGCAGCGCTGTACAATTCAGCAATGCAAATATGGTACAGACATTGGAAAAAGTGCAATACACATTAAAAGTCAAATTAAACAAGGATACATCACTTTAAGTGCCAGATTGTGGTTGACAAAAGAGGTTGGAGGTCCCTGCCCCTTAGAGCTTACAGTCTAGGCAGAAGGAAGACATTATAAACACAGATAGAAGGTAATAAGTGCTAATAACAATGTGTTGAAACATTGGTCAATAAATACATATAATAAACATAAATAACGAAGGAAAAAATAAGATATATACATATAAATAGGGCTAGTGCTCCATAAGGAAGGATTTCAGTTTGGTTTTAAAAGTGGAGAGGGAATGTTAGAAGAACCAATTTTAAGAAGTGAAATTAATGGAATTAATCTGGAAAAATATGTTAGCAATTTCCATTATGTATCCTTTTTTACACTAATGACTGGCTTGTGTAAGAACTGTTTTAATAATGACTAATTATTATAAAAAAAACAAAAACAAACATGCAACATTAGCATTTTTTACACAAACCTGCCGCTAAGATAAAAAAGGACACAAATGGAAATTGCTAACATTTTGGGGAAAATGCATAAAGCTCGAGAAAGTCTATTTCTACCTTCTCGAGTTTTAGCGATGTAAAAAACGGGTGCTCGATTGAAAAATATCAATCAATACTCTTTAATCAGGCACCCGTTTTTACTCAAGAAGGTAGGAATCAACTTTCTCGAGCTTCATAAATTTTACCCATGGACACAAACAGGAATTGCTAACATTTTGATACAAATGGAAATTACAAACCAGCAATTAGTGTAAAATAGGACCCAAATTGCTAAGTTTTGTATGCAAATAACAGAAATATCATTAGACTCACATTTAGGAGGTGCTGCACGCGCACATCCATGAGACTGGAATCCCTTTAAAGCGTTTGCTGATGTGCGCGCGCAGCACATCAGCGAGCGCATAACAGTCTGTGCGAACAGAGGCGAAGGATTGGAGGGTAAGTTCGGACTATGCTGAATTACCCCCTTAATGGTAAATAGCTGTTGTTTTTAGTGACTTATTGTGATAACGCAACTTGTTACATTTCCTCCATGGTGTTGTAAGTATTTGTGTGCAATAATGAGATAAAGGGGGAATTCACCACTCAGCGAAGGGAGCTCCGAATCCTTCGGCTCACTTCGCAAATGGTATTATGCGTTTGCTGATGTCCTGCACGTGGACATCAGCGAGCGCATTAAAGGGATTCCAGTCTCGGCGAGGCAACTCTTTCTGCATAACACCATTTGCAAAGTGAGCCGAAGGATTCAGAGCTCACTTCGCTGAATGGTGAATTCCCCTCAAAATGTTAAGGCCTTACTTAACATAAACATAAGAAACATATGCAGTAAACATTTTAGGGAGCTCCGAATCCTTCGGCTCACTTCGCAAATGTTATTATGCGTTTGCTGATGTCCTGCACGTGGACATCAGCGAGCGTATTAAAGGGATTCCAGTCTCGACGAGGCAACTCTTTCTGCATAACACCATTTGCAAAGTGAGCCAAAGGATTCAGAGCTCACTTCGCTGAATGGTGAATTCCCCTCAAAATGTTAAGGCTTTACTTAACATAAACATAAGAAACATATGCAGTAAACATTTTTGGGGGTTATTGAGTAAAGTCCAAATTGCCATGTAAAGGTGTGAATTTGCCAGCTAAGGACGGTCACACATTACCCAATAGACTGCTACTGTTGCGGTGATGACTTCATTATGGGAATATAGTCTCAGTTGCAGCTTTACTATGAGAATACTGTCGCGGTTGCAACTTTACTAAGGGAATCTGCTGTTTAGTGAATAAGGAGTAGAGAATCAGGGAGTAGCCACCCGAAGTGATGAGAATTCACTTCAACAGTCAAATTATCACTTTAGTCAATTACCCCCTTTGTTTCTGCTGAAACATGGTAACTGCCATGGTCAGAGACTGCAAAAAAAAACCACTGTCACAATGGAGAACAGAATTAGACCTATTTTTATCACACTTACACACAGAATTTATTTGATGCAATAACTTCCACTGGGAATTGATGTAAACATGACATAATCAAATAGCAACTGTTTTGTTTTACTTTTTTCTAAAAGATGTCACTTTATCATGGAGAGGGCTTTTTGGCAGTCAGCTGAAATATACTTTTTGTTTTGACAAACCCAAACAGCTATTCCTTACATTCAAACAAAATTCCCTTGGTGGGAATGAATTTTAGTTTCCAAGATTCTTCTGCGTTGCATCCAGGAAGCAGAGCTTGAAATGTTAGTGGATTCATCTCAAAAGCAGCTGTTAAAAGTTACATTTACTGTAATAAATGAATACTATCCTCAGAACAATATAATTAATATCTCAAACATTGCTCAAACTAAGGTGAAATACTTTATGAAAATAGTGTTATTTTGGACAAAATGAAATCATTTTAGGTTTTGAAGTCACAGGCGTTTCATGTGCTTGTGCGGGTTAATATATTCTTGCTGATCATGAGACTCCTGCTACTTTCTTCATGGCAAAATCACAGTTGTTCTTGCTACACCCCCTTTATCTCAAAGGCTCAACTTTCTACTGATTACATTCACAGCACTGCTGGCCAAGGTTGCCAACCCACAAATGAATTTTTTAAAAAAAACAATGGTAACAACTGATTTTTTTTTCCCCATGAAACTAATACAGACACACTCTTTCACAAAAAAAAACAACAAAAACATACATATGTAGACTTATTAAAAAATACAATCAGACTTGAACTCTGCCCACAAGTATTATAAGGGGGCACGGAAGCTAAGTAAGCATCAGTCATTTTTTTCACTACAAAAACTGTTATGAAATAATAATAATACCATCACCTGAAGAAGTTGTTATGGTTAATTCCATTAAAGAGTTCAAAACTGGTTTGGATGCTTTCCTTCAGTGTAAGAACATTATAAGTTATGGGTACTAGATAACTGAAGGTGGGACCTTGATCCAGGGAATTATTCTGATTGTCATTTTTGGAGTCGGGAAGGAATTTTTTCCCTAATATGAGGATAATTGGCTCTTGCCTCATGGGTTTTTTGCCTTCCTCTGGATCAACATTGCAGGAAAATAGGCTGAACTGGATGGACTTGTGTCTTTTTTCAGCCTTATAAACTATGTTATTATGTTATAAACTATGTTACCTGGTACCTCACCTGGATAATAATAAAGAATGGGACATACAGTACAAACATACAGTACATGAATACCCCTTAGAGCTCCTTGGGGAAAATGTTTATTGAATATGATTCTTATATTTATGTTTAGTAAGGCCTTAACATTTTAACTACATGTCATGAATATATCGGCTGCTCTCGGCTCTACTAACTTTTCATATTAATTGCCAATACAATCTAAGATAAGTGCTACATTTACTTTTATCAGTATGTCTCTAACACCCTGTGCTTTGCATATTTATATCGCTTTTTGATTGATTGAGACTTACTGTATATGGGCATATTCTATTCTATTTTTTATCATCTTACATATTCATACAGATAGCTATTGTTATAATTTACTCAACTTGGAGTCACTTTATATCGTGCATTGCTGTCTATATTTGTTTTTAATATTTTGATTAAATAAAGGATATTTTATTTACCAATATATCTACAGTCTGGTGTGCTAATTGTGGATACTTTCTTTCTGAGCGTGTATTAAATTATGATGTTCTACTATTTTGAAGAACTTTAAATGGGTGTTTTTAATCACAAAAATCATATGCCAACTCTAAAAAGTCAGTAGTATCAATGTTTAATAGATGTTAAAGTTTCAGTAAGTTGAGCATGTGCCACCCTAAATAAGCTAATTCAAATACAGTATGTGTTGCATGCTCACCCTTGTCTATGGGGGAGGGGAGTTAGAAGTCGTCAAGTGCAAGCAGCTGCTACTGATTGCTTTTACATGCATCACTGATGGGTAAGTAAAAATCCAGCTTTCCAATTGGTAAATAAACAATACACATGTTGTCCAATATTTTTAAATATACTTCTGCAGAAGCTTTAGAGTCCCTTTATTTTCCCCAAGTCCATCTCTTAGAACAGTAGTTTATTGTGAGGCCCTCTGCTAAGTTGGGGGAGGCCCAGAAGGGAATCTTATCTAACTGGAAAAATTTGACTTTGAATAGAAACAATTCTAAACAGCATTTAATTCTTTGGAGTGTTACTTTCCATTATATCTGTACATAGTAATTATTTCTGCGGCTAAGTTTCAAATTTGCATTCTTTTTCAACTTCCCCATATTCAGCAAACTCGGCAAATTCGCATCAGGTGCTTGTTACAGTTGCAATGCCTACGGACTCTTCACATTACTTTGTATGTGTGTGCACATGGAATTCTGCTATAAACCAAGCATTGAAGTCTGTCGAAGTGGCAAATTCAGCAAGGAGTATTGTTTAAAACGTTGCCATTTTGCCTTCCCCAGATCGAAGTTGTGAAGTAAGGGGTTGATGGCAGGGCTCTGATTTAGCAGAATGTGACTGTTCATTCAAAAGTGACAACAAAGACTGTATCCAAATTACCTAATGACATGATGACATAGAAAAGCATGTATCACTTGATTCAGTTAATTGAACGTAGTGAGGATAATGTCACTGTACTTCACTGGTGGAATTCACATAACTATACATGACTCCACATCCTACTACTGTTCCACTGACTATGCCGCAGTATGCAAATAATTGGGTGCTAAGCTGTTTGCATCTACAGCAAGGGAAACTGCCACTTAATAAATAAGGAGTAGCAAATTCCTTTGTGTAGCAACACAGCGCTGATCCATGAGACCAACAGCCAGATTTCAAATCGGGAGACAGCATGGAACTGCCTTCTGCATACAGCCCCAATATCAGCCAGATGTGACAGTTCTACATAACAATAAGGATCAATCAGAGGTAAAATATGTGCAGTACTATCCATCATAGAATTAGTTAAACCAGCAGAAGAAAGCAAATTACAAAATGACCTTTTCCTTGGCTTCAAACAGACTTTTCAAGTTTTATTCCATGATCTCATTAGTAAATGTTACAGACACACCCACCTTAGCTAGCACATAAGATACTAACTACTCTGCTTGTTTTGCTTTACAGTCTGTTTTAGAAAAGAGTTCCCTCCACTACTCAACTACATACTGACTGTACAAGCATTTAGCAGTTGAGAGATAAAGAGTAAAAGTGACATAAATATACAGTATAAACACCCAATTGCCTTTTTTCTTAAAAAAAAATTAAAAATGAATGGTTGGTTAAACACATGTTGCAAGAAGACTGATACAAAGTTGAATCTTTAAGCCTTCTCCAACAGTAGCTAAAACTGACCAAGTTTACAGTATGAAAGAAAGTAGTCCTTGTCCCCTCTAGACAGTAAGACTACAGCCAGCGTTTTATGGTATAACACTTCTTTAAAATTAAGCAAGGAAATGTGTTATGGCCAGGAAATATGTCTCAACTTATGGATATCCTGTGCCTGCTCCTTTCTTGAACTGCCTGTTTCATAGCAGAAAAATACTTTAGCATAACTGAAACCACTATTTTATTGAGCTGCTTATAAATCAAAAATAACTATATGGAAACAATAACAAATTAAAAGGACACTATGAAAAAGCTTTTGTTTGTGCCATAAAATAAACTGCATTTTTAATGAAGCATAAAAGAGTAACTGAATTAGAAATTATACTTACATTTTGTGCTTCCATAGGGTAATAACCTGCCTGATCCATGTTTAATAGCTTTAGCTCTCACAACTTATATCCGAAAGCATTTGTTTTCATCACTGCAGCCTGGTGAGCTATTTATGATGAAAAAGTACAGTGCCTGACTTATGCAATGGCAGAAAAACAATAACCGTGCTATCTTTAATAAACAGTAGATTGTTGCTTATCATTTTATAAAAAAATTAAGATGACATGTCAGGTCAATGTATTAACAAGGCTGTGGTACACAGGGGGTAGGCTGAGCAGAAAGTTAAAATTGTTCAGTTCGACAGCAGATAACTTGGCTATTGAAAATTAGAAAATGGTTGCTCCAATGGGATCCTCTTAAAATAGGATTTCAGTGAACTGAATGGGGGAACCACATAGCTTTCACATAGCTCTATTCTCTATACTGTATCATTCAAAGTGCTTGTCACATAAAAATGGAAAATTATACATTATTTTTTCCTTGTGTAAATAGGTTCTGGGTTCAATTCCACCCTTGACTTCATCTGCATGGAGTTTGTATGTTCTCCCTACACCTGCGTGGGTTTCCTCTGGGCACTCCAGTTTCCTCCCACAATCCAAAAACATACATCTGTGTCTGTCTATGTGTATGACTAAATAGTGAAAGTAGATTGTAAGCTGCATGGGGCAAAAAATGAAGTGAATGATGAATTTCTGTAAAGCGCTGCTTAATATATCAGCACTATATAAAAAATGAATAAGTACAAAAAAAAGTTCGTTAACTTAGATTCCCTAGGGAACGTTGTGTGGCGTAAAACGACTATTTCTTCAAAAGTGATTAAATTTGTCTACAACTAAACTTGAACTAGGGGCAAGGTAAATTAAAAATAGATGTATTATTCACTTATATACAGTTAGTAGGATTTGGTGAGGATGACGTCACTGCACTTCACTGGGAGAATTCACATAACTCCACATGACTTTGCATCTATTTGACTGACTTTACAATACTACATATGTGACATTGTCTGTAAAGCCTGCTTGTTCGACAAATCTTTTCGAAGCTTCATAAATAAGGAGAAGTGAATTTGCGACTATTGTGGCAATGTGACTTGAATTACAGTGATGTGAACTTGTCAAGTGAATTTATACTTTAATCAATAAAGCCCTTGATCTTCTTTTAACTCTTATGGATCGTTATCTATGCCTTTTTATGTGCCTTATATTATAGTCAACAAATTTACATCCTCCACTTTCCACATTCACATCCAAAGAGTTTTCCTAAACCCTATTACTGACTCTAGCACCAATTTTTGCTTGGCAATTTGCCTCTTTATAAAAAAGCTTGACACTATAACAAGAACTCTCAAACTAGCTGGCAGCTGCCATACATTTTTTTTCTACTTGAACTGATAGCAGTTTATATAGGATCTCTGGTCTGACTTTTAAAGAATACTCACTTTATAACCTTTCTTTGATATCTTGCTCACCTCTTCTCTCTCGTATTTGTTACCAACCTAACTGATGGATTTGTCATCTTCCACTTTATCATAAAAAGCAGCTATAAATCACATCCTAAAGAAACTGCCCTTGTTGTAGCTTCCCTGCTAAAATGATTTTATCTCTTCATTTTCTTGAAGAACAAAATATATCATTTAGCTTCAATTCTTATGCAGCCATGAACAACACTGTAATGTTCTCTGGGACACCAGATATACAACTTTCATAAAATCACTTTATAAAACTTTTCTTCTTTTGTCTGTGTACATCTCTTAGATCAAGTACTAAGCTCGTCATAGGGCAATATTGCCTGGGGGCATACTTCTTGAAAGCTTGTCTATCTGACTAACTGTCCAATAAATAAGGTATCATCAAGTACTGCAATACTCATCTTTATATAAATATATTTTTTTTTATAGTATATATACTTTTTATATGTAAAATCTCTCTCTCTCTCTCTCTCTCTATATATATATATATATATATATGACGCACTTGTTATTTCACTGATAAGTATGTTCTTGTACTATTCCAGTGACAAATAAAATAATCTAATCTAGTATATATATAAATTAAGATAGAGTGGTCGTGTTAGTCCAGAGATGCAAAAAAAAATGAGTATTGCAATACTTGGTGATACCTTTTTTACTGGACTAACAGTCAGTTTAAATAAATGAGCTTTTGAGAGATCCATACTCACTTTATCAAGCCACAAGCAATATATATGAAATCTAGCCTGTCTCAGACAGAGTCAGGATGTGGTGAATTAGTAAAGAAGCATATTAAAGCAAAAAAAAAAAAATAAAAATACTACTAATTTACCACTAAAATTACATTATTGTAACATTTTCAGAAATTAAGTAAATCAGCTTTTGCTAGAAGAAAAAGAAACATAAAAAATAAATATAATGAATGTTCTGAATAGAAATCCAGTGGATTCCCATAACAAAATTGTGAAAGCATTAATTTTATTTTAAAATTTACATATTTTAATATTTCTGCCCTCTACTATGAGTCTTCCATTATGGAATTAAATCAGTGGCAGGCTGCGAGGATTTACCTTACAAACAAATGTACCATTTAAATGTAAATAAGAAAAAAGCTCTGAATGAATAAGTTAAATAATAATAACTAAATAAAAGTTAAAATAAAAAAGGACCCAACCACAAACTGTTTTAGAACCAAACTGAAGTCCTACCTTTTGTACTAGCACTGATATTTATCCATGATTTTTATGTATATATTTTATTTTATCCTTAATTAGTTATTTATGCTTCATATTTGTATTTATCTTTTATTACCCTTCCATCTGTGTAAGTAAGTCTTCTCCCCATTTAGATTGTAAGCTGTATGGGGCAGGAACCTCCAACCTCTTGTGTCAATCACAACCTTGCATTTAAAGTGAAGTATCCTTGTGATATTATACTAGTATTGTTTAATGCAATTTTCCCATGTCTGTATTATATTTGTACTGTTGAATTGTACAGCACTGCGTAAATTTGTGGCGCTTTATAAATAAAACTTTACACACATCATTGTTCAGGGAAGTTTATTGGCCAAACCACCCTCAGGAGCACATTGCTGCCCCCTAGTGCTCAACACCCAGTTACCTGTGGTTGTGCAGGTGGAAACTGGACAGGGGGCATACTGGCCTCTGAGGAAAAAAATGTATTTTTCAAAATATAACATTTGGCTGCCATTCTGTTGCTCCTCACAGTACTGAAACAATCTTCTATACTGAAGATGGATCAAAACCCTGAAATGTTTAATGGTAAGATTAATGTTTAATTAGCAGTGCATGTAGTTTCATAACAGAAACAAAAATGTTTTTATGATAGTGCCCCTTTAAATACTTACTTCATATCCAATTCAGAAAATTTTAAATCAGATGCCAAATAAAAGATATTATAATTGGTTTAGTTTTTGAAAGAAGGACTGAAGATAAGCTAACAATAGCTTTGGGAAGATTGCTTTACTTGTATATAATAACATGCAATTAATTGCTAAGATACCTAGAAAATAATCAGCAACAATATGGCAAAGCACCAACAGTAAACCAAAAAAGGAGAAAACTTTGTGATTCTGGCTGTTTAGTTAATCACTTGACAAAACCATTTCCTGGCAGAAAATGATGCTTAAAACGAAAGATGAAAAAAATCATCTTTCTACTTTTTGTATACGGACCAATTAAAATGTATAGATAACTCTGTCTCATAAATATATCATATGTATCTGTGTCTTTGGAAAGCTAACATGAGTGAGTCCCAGCTACAATTCAGCAGCACAGGGTAGAAGTCAGGGGTATAGGAGAATGTGCCAGACTTTTTCTTCTATTAACTAGTTCATGCCCTGACCTTCTGGGTGGATATTTTGAAAAAGTACACTGAGGTTGAGATCGTAGGAGTTGGCCTGAACAGAAACCTCCCATTTCCATTTGTTTATCAATGAACACTGGATATACACTGGATAAGGAATATATACTGGATATACATTGGATGATGAATATATACTGGATATACATTGGATGATGAATATATACTGGATATACACGTACTTTGAACAGACTGTGATAGCCTACTGAGCCTAGTTTATATGATGTGCTGGTCCAAGTTTGCTAAAACAGTACATCTGTAAGGAAATTAATCAAAGGCGGAGCCTTGTTTCAACTTTGCATTTTAAGAAGACAATGGAGAAAGTGATCTTAGTATGTGTAAAATGATGAATGGTGTATCCAGTCAGAAAAGGAATGTAAGTAATGCAAACAAGTGTTGACTGAATCTAAATCAAGAAGTGAAATAACACTTGTTGCAGAGCTAATGCTAGGTAGAAAGTAGGAAAACTGAGGCCTGGATGAACTATCCAATGCATCTTCAGCTTGGTGTCAGGATCTGGAGTGTAGTCATTTCAGTGCCCTGAGGCTATTTAAACTTGCTCCACCGCATCCTCTTTTATTTCAGAGCTCCCATGGTACTCAAGAATACTGTATACTTGTTTCCAGCACCTGACGCTGTAGCTTTCTTTTGGTTGTAAGCTACCCAGTTACTCTGTCATGCAGACTACATTCCTTACCATCTTGTTTGCACGCTAACCCTCCAGTGCACGGCCATTGTACAGTTTTGTGTGTTGCATGTCTATTGACCAGCCCAACTCATACAGCTGAGCTACTAACCTCAGACTGGAGCCTAACTCTCAGTGCCCTCTGAACACCACCACTGAATTGAGTAACTAGCGCTATTCTGCGGTACTGTACTATCCTCATTGATCAGCATTACTGCCAGCACCGCTGCTTCTTGCCTCCCAGGCTCAAAATATCATGTCTGAACAGCACCCAGATCTTTCTGCTCACAATACAGTACTCTCATAAGTGCTCAGCACTGATAAACTACACAGCGCTACTGAATACAAAGCTTTCCATGTTCAGCACCACAACTCCCTGTACCCAGGATTTACAGCTGTTGCACCTAGTATCTCAGACAGAGTGTTTCCATGAACAGTTCCACTGTGATAGATTGTTTGCAGGATTCCTCCTTCCTTGTACTACTGCTTATCAATCAGAACATTCCTGCATTCAATCTCTAGCTCCTGCTTTGATCTAGCCTTCTTCAGTACTTGCCCACACTTGTTTGTCGACATTTGACATGTGAGTCCAGTCGACAGTTCCATAGCTTCCTGAAATGTGCCAAGGGCTCCATTCCTCGCAATTCAGGCCTGGTTTTTCTTACACTTCGGGATGAACAGATGAAGTAGACAAGGCATTTCCAATGCAGTTGGGAGTATGGTAAATAATGTAAAGGTGAATTTCTATTATATTGTTAGATTTCCCTTTCACTTTGTATGGTAACAAATACTGGATTACCACTACATTAACAATTTATTTTGTTTAGCCAAATGGTTCTGGACTTTGTGGCACAGTGTAGACTTATCTCTTACAAAGAAGGTGTGTTTTAGTAGATTACAATGCTAAACTTCTTTACTTAGCCCCATAGTTACATAACAAGAATTAGTAGTTATGAAAGCATTTAGGTAAAGTTGCAAAAATAAAATGATTCACAATATTAGAAACACATGGAAATGTTTACACTGTAACAATGTAATTCCTTGTAAATGCTTTCATTTCACAATTACATCTTTCTTAGGGAATTAAAACCATCTGAAATGTCCTATTTATAGGTTTTTGAAAGCTTATGTTTCTATTTGTCAGCATTTCAAGGGCTGAAATTAAATTAGCCTTTCCCTCTCCCAAATCTGAGGTGGATATCAGGCAAATATGTAGGATTTAGAATAATTAGCATTGCATGTGAATCTAGAATTGAAAATCAAATCTATCATTCCCATCATAAACCTCAGTTATTATGGTTCATAACAAGAACATGAACTAGCCCCAAGCATGATATTCAGTAAGAACATCGTCATTCCAGGGCTTCTCAATGGGAGATTGCCAGTGGAATTAATAAAACTTAATGTGGAATTGACAAACCACTTCAGTCACAGAGGTGTTAGTTTCTTACAGCATACCTACTACTACTATATAATAGTAACTTGTTCAAATA
>WMED01008100.1:0-17156 GCA_019650415.1 Pipa parva | reverse complement strand
TTGCAAAAACGTTTATTTCATTAGTACAACCTAAATTAGTATTAGTTTTGAGGTGACAGGAACACTTTACCTCAGTGAATTCAGCATAGTATCATCAGTTCCCCAAGTCATTGTCCCTGCCAGACCTTGATTTATTGATAAGGTGAAACCTGAGGGAGCGCATCTCTATGAAATGAATATACTTTGAGCTTTGTACCCAGATAAGTTGTTTTTAACACAAATCAATATCAGTAACAGATAATGCATTTAATAAAAAACTTTGATAAGAAATAATTTAGATCATGATGATAACCGATATTTGTATTTAGTTCAACGTTACCTATGAAAGTAGGGTTTCCTTTAACACAAACTATGATGCAGGTGAAGTCAATAGCTTTCATGACAAACTTATTGCTATGATATGATATGCTCTTTTCATTAGCTTCCACTATCACAATTCATAAAAATGAATTTGCATGATATGCCTTTTGTTTGGACATAGATTTTATCAAACTGAATATCCCTGTAACATAGGTTTTCTTTCTTTTCTCAGGCGCTAAGCTGTCCATTGCCATGGGACCTTCCTTACTGGAGACCTGTCTCTCTGTTCAGCCAAGCTTCCTGGTAAACTAATGGATACTAGCTGAATTGTAGTCTCTCTCCTCTAACTGATAGTTCTATGTTCCATACACATTTTTATCAATGACTTAAAGGTGAACTTAAGCCACAGTCTGTTTGATATGCAAAATACCACCCAGCCTGTGCTTAGGTAAAGCCCTTTGAGTCAGAGAGGGGGCATACCCTGCGGACAGCTAAGCTCTTCATTTCACAGTTAAACTAACAACCACTGGGTCTTCAATACACTCATTTACCTCTTCCCCCCAATGTGCCTGCAGTAAGCCAATCAAAGTGGCTTATATAACAGTGCCAGAGTTTTTTATTTCAGTATGAAATGGGGGACTTTGCTTTCCAAAGAGAGCTGTATAGGTAGGTACAGGTGTGCTAAGTAGGTGCAAGGCAACTGCAATGTTTTGATCAGTCTACCACCATCCATCAAATCAACGGAAATTATATTCAACATTACCATAAAGAACATATCAGTAAAAGACAGATATTAGATGGAAGTTAGTATGAAAATGAATAAAAAAACAGAACGTTTTTGGAAGCGCTAAATATACAAATTAAAATATGTGGTGAAAAAACAGAAGTGAAGTCCAAAATAGGTGAAAAAAATGTCCAAAAAAGTTCAAATCCTGATCTGTGCAAACAAGTTGCCGCTTCTCTTCATGGGGAGTCACTCACCACCCCAAGCTTCTGTGTAAACAAGTCAAATAATCTGTTAAAGAAGTGCTGCAATAGTGCCTTATCAAAATATATTTATATAATAGGAAAGAACCCAAACGTTCTTAAACCACGTGATAAGAATCGTGCAAATGAGTAAGGAGAGATAGTGCAAACACCTAATCTTCGTGTAATACACTCAAATAGTGCTAAATGCTCATCAGATATTGCTAGTATAAAGGCATATCAGTCGCAGAGACTTCCACAGCGTGTACACCAAACTACGTCTTCAAATCACTCCAAACATCCAAATGACATATGAGAACGAATGAGGGAAGCATAAAATCAACAATGAAATATACAAAATATATTATTAAGATCTTCTCCTCAAAATTGCGTTAAAAACTCAGTCCAAGCACTAAGTAAAATGAAACACATGAAGGTGTGTCAGCTTAACACTGTCCCATAATTGAGCAGTAGTAACATAAAGTCAAAAGGATTTTAAAAAACTGTAAGCTGCGGAAAATAAATGGATGCAAACAGGTATTGCAAAATAGATAAATAGTACCTGTTTGTTAAATTAGTCCTCACTCAACGCATTTCACCACAATAACGTGATGATTAGTGGCTTCCTCAGGAGTGCAATCTATATAGTATGAAAATGACACATCACATGACTTTTTCATTTCCACGCAAAGTGCAACATCAAATGATTATTTGTTTCATACAGGTGAATGTACATTGGGATTAAACAATAAATAATAGAGGACTAGTAACCTCTAGTAGCAAATCAGAAGCTGACATTCAGAATTGTAGCTCCCCTGTACCAGTGAATGCTAACTTTTGATTGGTTGTCCCTGCTGATAAATTCCTTTGTATTATGCACCATATTTGTTTTATTGTTTGTTGCTATGACTATGACACAAGCAGCTGCACTTCTTAGGAGCTATGAGGATTACGTCTTCCACTATCTGAATAGGACCTTATATAGCTAAAGTAATTTGATTCCTAGACCAACCTCAAATAAACAACACTCTCAAGGGATATCTTCATTATCAGGCCTGGGAACATGTCGGGTTTCACCTGAAGACTCTGGGCCTAATTCACCATTGTGCGAATTGAGTCGCGAAGCCTTTGGCTCACTTCGCACATGGTGTTATGCGCCCGCTGATGTCCTGCATGCGTACATCAGCGAGCGCATTAAAGGGATTCCAGTCTCGGCGAGACCAAAAGAGTTTGGTCTCAGCCCTCTGAGTTTGCTAAGCACCGGGTCTCCAGGGAAACCCTCAAGTTCTCAGGCAAACATGTCATCTGGAATAACTTTGCATTACTGATTAAGAAAAATCACATTTGTTTTCCAGGATTCTGTTGACTTTATTGCTTTGAAAGTAAATTACAACTGCAAGGACGGTGACCATCTTTCTGCTGGGAAACAGGTAGATAAGGCATATGGGGGGTAAGGCATATTGGGAGGGGGGGGATGCCATTTGGATTCGCGTGGCATTACTTCCTAAATAAAACTGTTCTCGTGATTTGTATTATTTTGAGTTTTTCTTCCATGTTATTGTAGCCATTTTGTATCTGCTAAGCAAAGAAGCCCTCGCCTAGACATATTGTTTCCTATGAAACTTTAGATAATACATATTCACTAAGTGCCCCAGAAAGCTCAATTTAGCTGAAACCATCAGAGACAGAGACAATATCAATCAATAAGAATCACAAATGTAACTGCACAGGAATATCAAACTTCCTTTCTGGTGTTATTGGTCATTCCATGCCATTGTCTCATTACCAGTAATAGAACCTGGCGATTATGTTTTATTAAATACTGAGGATTTGGGAGAGCATTGTAGACATCATGGAGTGAGTAGATCATATCACTGTCTTACAGAACATCTGGAAGGATCTGTCCGTATTGGTATTTAGCCTGAAGCTAAGTGAGTGTACATCTACCACAATGGAAAATAAATACCTGCCAGCCTACAAATTATCAGCGGGTAAATATCAATGCCCTGACTCAATATCCAATTACACCTCCCAATCTCTACTCCTTACAATGTCAAACCTTATTTTAGTTTGAAAATGTATTTTTCTTCCCACTAAAGTAATTTTTGGAAAATCTCTTAATGATAAATTAAAGGGAATCAATGAGTTTTACATTTTTTTTTAATGAAATAAATAGTCTCACACTCCTGATTGACGGGTGGGGGGAATGTGTCATTGTAGTGAAGTTGATTGATTGCTGCTGTTTTTCAATAGTCGCTCATGATTTATTTAATTGCTTTACTTTTGCAACATCACTGGGAGTTAGTGGAGAAGAAACTGTTTGATACTTACAAATAACAACTTTTTCATGTTTTTAGTTATCCAATGATTTGCCACTTACCTTATAATGTCTTCTCAGTTATCTTTCCAGTACAGTCCCAAACAAAATGATACTAGAACATGAGGATATCTCTCCTTTGCACTTACAGATCTGATTTATTTAAAGGACAAATTCTTCAACTGATGTCAGATCTGCAGACATGAATTTACTAATACAGATTTGATCTATTTAAATGAATGATTTAAATCTTGATTGTATGTATGTTAACAGTGGTGTGTTTTTACAGCTTTCTATAAGCTCACCGGCATGTAGTTGCAATAACCCTTCCTTATATTATTATAAAGTTATTTCGCTTCATTATCTACATATTTCAGTTTCTCGACGTTTGCTGCAAATGTGTTTTATGCCACTGATTACTAAGAGTTCTTTATGCTTTTCTTTTTAGAACTGAGTAACTACGGGGCTGTGTTTTTGGGGTATGATATCAATGAATTTTTAGACTATTCACTTTCTGCCAGGAATAGGTAAGTTCGGCTTACTTGTGCAGGATCTCAAAAGTTATACCAGAAAGCAGACAGGATTTGAAAACCAAGTGTGAAAAATACACAAAGAGATATAATAATAATAACTGAATAACTGTACCTCTCCTAAGTCACATTTTCTGGATTGCTTCAGAGGGCCGGGGGGCCTGTCTAAAGTGCCGACTCCTATGGCGGTTGGCCACGAGCCCTCGTTTTTACATCCTCACGCGGGCCATAGTTTGCCCACTCCTGTTATAGACTCTTAACTAGAAATTTAGGAGAGCATGTGCTGGAGCATCAGAAATGGAGCAGTAGCTGGACCCTATGCAAGATTTTGCCCCTCTGTTCACTTATACAAGACCCTGTGGCTTCTGTGCCTCTCTGTACCATTGCTTATGGGGATTTCCATCCCTGAAGCACAGTGTTCTCTTATTGACCATATTATCTGTTAGCATTTACTCCTAGTTGGCTCACTAAAGTTACTATGTGGAATCTGGATGAGTGCGACCACTATTTGTTCTGCTTCTCTTTGTTAGAGTGTATACATCTCTCTAAAGGCCCACCTAACTGACTCCATTACTACCATAATTCTTACACATCAATTTAAACACTGTCTACTCAAGCTATTATATGAGCCTCACATGTGAGGCACAATAGAAAGTTAGTTGAGGCCCAAAAGGAATCCTTATCTATTTGTAAAGATTTGGTTTCGAATAGTAACCCTGCCGAACAGCATTTAATTCTTTGGTGTGTTTTTCCAAGTCCCTTTAATACTCTATTGATCCATTCATTGTAAGTTGATAACTTTGTATTATTTGTGGGGCTAATGTAAAAAGCATCTTTTCAGGATTCTTAGTAGTAAGTACATGCTGTGTGGTTGCCACCTAGTTTTGGGGGTACCACTGCCATTTAGCTAGTGGTATAACTTTGCTATGATGATTAGAGAGGGCAGGGAGGCCTGAAAGAGACCAATGAATGGTATCTGAACCCCACTAACTACTAATTAAAAGCATCCCCAAATAGTTGCTTAAAGCTGTTTTACTAATTCACTAGTATTACTGTAATCTTGTAAAAGATATAAAGGACAAATAGATCTTACTTGTAAAAAGTGTTTTATTTTTACTACATTTTTTAAAAAAGTCAATAAACATTTAGTGTAGTATATTCAGCATGTTTGTATTTATTGATATGAAGATGAACTACCATGCTGTTGTTCTAAAAATAAAAACCAAAAAAACTACAAAGTAAGCAGTGCCTTGTACTCTCTAAAATCTTATGCATGAGAAAGGGTGTATTACTCATCAAGAAAAGCCGTAAACTGTGGTTTGTTTTTTGTTGTTTGTTTGTTTTTTAAAGAATCCAATATTTGCTAGAATCAAGAATACATTTTTTGATTTTTTAAAAAGTATTTACATGGCACAGTAAACAACTCTTACTGGGTTTTAAATGATCTACTCAGCAGTACTAGAGATGTCGAGTAAAATTATCCCAGGAACCATAAAGTATAAAAGTTCTTAGTGGTTAGCAGTAGTAACATATGATATACTGTAAGTAACTAGATTTTATTATTACTGTTATTAATTTGGATTTAAAGTGCAGTTAGTTTTGGATAAATGTCTATTGGAGAATACAGTACAGATATTATTTCATAGATTCTTACATCTCTTGGTAGATTGGAAACATCTGTAGATGGGTTGCTCTCATCCCGTTCATCTTACACTACAGTATGGGATAAATTTGCTAACCAATCCCCTGTTGACAGAGACTCCTTTTTGAATGATGTCTTCCCCAGTGGTTTTCAGTGGGGGACATCTACAGCTTCTTTCAAAGTGGAAGGGGCCTGGGCGCAAGATGGAAAAGGAGAAACTATATGGGACAGATTTGGGCAACAAAACCACGCTGAAAATAACGCAAGTGCTAATGTGGCTTGTGACAGCTACCATAAAATTGACTATGATGTCTATCTGCTAAAGGGCCTGCAGTCCAACATATATAAGTTCTCCATATCCTGGTCTAGGATATTTCCTATGGGGTATAAATCTCAAGTGAACACAAAGGGGGTGAATTACTACAATAAATTAATTAACAGATTGAGAGAGGCAAAGATTGAACCGATGATCACATTGTTTCACTGGGACCTACCACAGCCTTTGCAGGACTTTGGAGGCTGGAAGAATGACACTGTCATCGATGCATTTGTGGAATATGCAGATTTCTGTTTTAGCAATTTTGGAGACCGTGTCAAGTTGTGGATAACGTTTCATGAACCATGGGTGATCAGCTATGCTGGTTATGGAACCGGCCAGCATGCACCAGGAATTAAGGATCCGGGAGATGCTTCATACAAGGCAAGTGACCAACAAAATGTCTTTTCCATAATATCTCAACACCAAAAAAATGATGTATTATTTTTTCATGACCACAAAAAACCTTGTTATTGTAGAAACTGAAATTTTCCATGGTGAGCTTTATATAGCATCAGTGAAAGGATCTAGCGTGACTTTTGGGGGATCATTCACATGGTACAAAAGGCTTAATTATCAGCAACACTGAACCCAGGGGTAATACATACAAAATGTAACAAAGCAAGTAACTTAGCAATAATATACCGACTATAAACTACAGGCCTTACTTTTTCGTTAATACCATATTTATAGGGCATCTGCCAGTACTTAGTGGTTAATGTTATCGTGATCGTTAAATAAATTCCATCAACTGTTCTTGCTGTTCTTCTTTTGGATAATTTGAATGTTTTCTTTCTGTTCTTTATCAACCTAATAATTAATTCCCTGATGAAACTGAATCAGTTTTCTGGACAGTCCCAGATTGGAATTTAAACCTATGATTGAAGTGTGGCTCGGCACTCCGCTTAATTTGGTTCTATGGGGGAAAACATCCAGTATTCAAAAATAAGAACAAGTTAGAAAAGCTATTTGTGAAATTTGATTTTATTTATAATCCATGACAAGGTGAGTATTTTTCAGCAAAACCTAAAGTCTGCTGACAGGTTCAGAAATCTGGTTATACTATATCACTGGAGTACTAAGTCACATATTACACAGATCATGAATTAGTATACCCCATATTGTCCTATTTTTCATTCTTTCTATCTTTACCTACGTCAAGGCATGGAACACACATGGTATAATTTTTATTTCTCAGCTCTGCTCTCTAATTGTTAGCTCTATAAGAAAAAAATGCAAATAATTTGTATTTATTTGTTAATTTATTTTAATAGGTGGCCCACAATATTATCAAAGCACATGCAAAAGCCTGGCACGTTTACAATGATAAATTCCGCTCCCAGCAGAAAGGCAAAGTGGGAATCTCTTTGAATTCAGACTGGGTTGAGCCAATGTCACCTAACGATCCTGCTGATGTTCAAGCTGCAGAGCGCTATCTTCAGTTCATGTTGGGATGGTTTGCTCACCCCATATTGGTTGATGGAGACTACCCAGCAAGCCTTAAATCCCAAATCCAGCAGAAGCACCAACAGTGCCCTTCCACTGTGGCCCAATTACCCACATTCACAGAGGCAGAGAAAGCCAGTATCAAGGGGACTGCTGACTTCCTGGGCATTTCCCATTATACCTCGAGGCTCATTAATGCATCCATTAATGCAAGTTGTGTTGCAGAATATAATAACATTGGAGACTTTGTGCCTCAGGTGGACCCTCTGTGGCCAGTAACCTCCTCTCCATGGATTTCAGTCGTTCCTTGGGGTATCAGGAGACTCCTGAACTTTGTGAAGGAGGAGTACGTAAAAGGCAACCTCCCAATATACATCACAGGCAATGGAATACCCACAGCGTATGATGTAGACGTGTTCAATGACACAGCCAGAGTGGATTATTTAAATGCTTATATCAATGAAGTCCTGAAAGGTAGGAGATCCAAAAAAATTGTTTAGTGAACACTGTTTTTTTGTTTTTTTTGTTATTCTTTTGAAAACAGAAGTGTTGAAAGAAATCCAGTGTTTTGTAGATGTTGGTCACAGTGCTCCTTCTCTGCTCATTAACAAGGCCTGTGCCGAGTTGTCCACAGAAAATCCAGCCGACTCCACAATTCACAAGACAGGGCAATGTGACCACCAGCTGCCATACACGTCATTCTATATTAATGTGCAGATAGAAGAGAGATGAAGGTTCAAGCAAATACAAGAAAAAATGTTTTTATTTTAACACATGAAATTAGAAAATGGTTCTAAAAGAAATTTAAATTATTCAAATTATTTGGACTGTTATTCTCCTTTAAAAAAATAAGTCTGGTGAAATGTTGTTGGACAACAGTAGTTGTTTACCCATCTAAATGACATTGACAAGTATAGGGGCATATTCATGAATGTGCACACAGTCACCAGTCACATAAAGCAGGGGACCCCAAACGTTGGACTAGTGCTGGTCCGCGGGCCCCTTGGTACTGGGCCGCATGGTGGGGATGTATGCACAGGAAGCGAGTCACCATCATATGATCGGCAACACGTATTGCCCTGCCCCCCATCCTCCCGATCCATCAAACCTTTGCTGGGAGAGGAACTTGGGAGAGAAAGTTGTAATGCCTTTGTTTATCTGTAAGTATATGTGTCCCTGTAAGTTTATCAGTAATGGTTTGGAAACCATTTGTGTAGCATACAAATTTGTTCCTGAATAGCCATTCTTGTCTTATAACTTAGACAACACATCAGTCCCACAATCACATCAACTTGAAAATGTGAAGATATTTTTAACTTTTCATGTTATTTTGCTACTTCTCCATGGCCCAGTAGGGAGAAGTAACATCTCTTTCAGTGCTAATTTTTGTTTTTGTTTATGCAGCGGTGAATAATGACAATGTGTCTGTCAGTGCGTACATAGTCCGTTCCTTCCTGGATGGCTTTGAAGGTCCACAGGGTTACAGCCAGAGGTTTGGTTTACATTATGTTGATTTTGAAGATGGAAACAGACAGAGGACTCCTAAGCAATCAGCTTATTCATTTAACAGAATCATTGAAAGTAATGGGTTTCCCAAGACAAAACTGATCCAAGCTAAAGCTTTGAGTTCAAAATGGCCATTGGCAAAAAAGTTGCCTCCTTTGCCGCAGTCTGATGTTCCATCAAAGTCAAAGATTGTATGGGAAAAGTTCTCAGGACAAACTGCATTTGAAAGAGACATGTATTACCATGGGACATTTCCAGATGATTTCCACTGGGGAGTCTCAACCTCTGCCTATCAGATAGAAGGGGGTTGGAATGCTGATGGGAAAGGACCTAGTACCTGGGACACATTCACACATATTCCTGGAAACATTGTTAACAATGATAATGGAGACATTGCATGTGACAGCTATAACCAACTAGATGCTGACCTGTACCTGCTGAGGGCCTTAGGAGTGACAAGCTACAGGTTTTCCATCTCCTGGTCTCGTATCTTTCCAACTGGAACAGGCACACCTAATGAAAAAGGTGTTGCGTATTACAACAAGCTAATTGATGGGCTTGTGGCAAGTAATATTTCTGCAATGGTGACACTTTACCACTTTGACCTGCCTCAAGCCCTCCAGGATGTGGGTGGTTGGGAGAACAACATAGTCCTTGATGCATTTCATAGTTATGCAGAGTATTGTTTCAAGGTATTTGGAGATCGGGTCAAGTTCTGGATGACATTTAACCAGCCTCACAGTTTTGTTGTAGCTGGATACGGTCTTGGTGTGATTCCACCTGCAGAAAAACATGACCCTGGATCTGCTCCTTATAGGGTAGCTCATCAAATTTTGAAAGTCCATGCCAGAGTCTACCATACCTATGATGATAAATATAGGTCAAGCCAAGGAGGTGTAATCTCTCTAAGTCTCAATACAGAATGGGTAGAACCCAAAGATTACCTTGATCCTAGGGATGTGGAAGCTGCTGACCGCTATCTACAGTTCTCACTTGGTTGGTTTGCCCACCCCATCTTTAAAACAGGCGACTACCCAGAGGTTATGAAATGGCAAGTAGCAAACAAAAGTGACTTGCAAAATCTGGAATCTACCAGGCTTCCAAGCTTCACAGAGGAGGAAAAAGCCTATATTCAGGGAACAGCTGATGTTTTCTCCATTAACATCTATACTTCCAAAATAGTGCGGCACAAAATAACTAAGCTAAACCCAGTTTCTTTTGAAGGGGACAGGGACACTGCAGAAGAGGACAACCCAAGCTGGCCTCCTACATCAGTTTCATTTCAAAAAGCTGTGCCTTGGGGCTTGAGAAGGCTTCTTAACTGGGTGAAGGAAGAATATGGAAATGTTCCGATTTATATCACTGAAAATGGTGTTGCAACAGACAATTCAAATGATTTTGATGATAACAGCCGTATTTCATACTACAAAACCTACATTGATGAAGCACTGAAAGGTACATAGGTATATCTGTCATGAATATTGTACCGGTATGTTTGCAAGTAGCATCATTATTTTTAAGATCTTCCGCAAACCTGGTTATTTATGTTTGCAATCCTCAGCATTCCGTAGTTAGAAATGACTAGATCCCAATCCTTTCTGAGGCTATTTTGTGTCCACCAAATCACTGTTAATTTTAATTCTACCCATATTATTAGTAATAGGACTATAAGAATAATTCAAACTAAAACTGTGTTCTAGAAATATTTCTACTGAGTTAACTCTTGGTCAGGCTTATCTAAACCTTCCTCATGAAACTAATTTCATGTTGCTGTAATTTACCAGAACCCTATGTAACACCCACATGAGTAAGTACCCTCTAGTTACCGCTGTAATAACTCCTGAGCCCCTGCTTATGAAATATTGGGTATCTTTGGTTGGAAAAAAAAATAATAATTCTAACATTGACCAATGGCTGAGACAGATTTATTTTTTGTTGTAGCTCATCAACAGGGCTGTGCATTGTAATTCTGAGAAACATGGTCACCATCATTCTATCCCACCTGGCAGGCACGTCCTGAGGAAAAAAAGGCACAGTTTACACATAGACTCACCCCATTTTACCAAGTTAAAATTCTTTCCATACAATAATTCCTCCTAGAGATAGGAGACCTATCACTGGTTTACTATTTGAGTTGCTTAACTGGACTAAGTAAAGCCTTTGTCCCACTTAGGTCTTGGTCATTTAATACTTCTGATGGGGTTCTGGGCAACTCATTCTATCCTCACACTGTGCAAGAGTAGTCCTAGGTACCCCTAATACAAATTGCTAACTTATAGCTATTGTCTTTTGCCAAACTAGGTTCCTTTAACCTTTAACAGTCCAACGTTCCCATTTTGGGAACATGTATTAAATAATAAATTAATAATGTAATAATATAATAAATTATTTAATACATGTTCCCAAAATGGGAACGTTGGACTGTGAAAGGTTCAGCTTAGTTCTCAATCCGAAACTCTGGGACGCCACATCTTGAAGATCCAGAAGAATTCATTAATTTAGCCACAATTTCCTGTGGCACGCTGATTATTGATAGTCAACACACAATAAATGCCAGTTGGCTTTCTTTGCATGGCAGAAATGCTTTTCAGTATATAGTATAATAATAAAGACTGCATTTTGCAATAATCTGAGAAAAGATAGCAAAAAAAAAAAGTATGTAAATTGTTTACATTCATGCCTGGATGATAGCACTAATGGTTCTGTTATCTGTATTTAGCACACAGGTTGGATGGGGTAAATCTCAAAGGCTACACGGCATGGTCGCTCATGGACACTTTTGAATGGAATTCAGGTTACAGTGTGAGGTTTGGTTTGCACCATGTTGATTTCCTAAATCCAATCCGTCCAAGGACCCCTAAACGCAGTGCTATCTACTATGCGGATGTGATACGTAATAACGGCATCCCTCTAAGCAAAGAGGATGAATTCATTTATGGGGAGTTCCAGAAGGACTTTGCTTGGAGCATAGCTTCTGCAGCATACCAGGTCAGATATATTAGTATTGTATATGATATTGAAGCCAGAGGGTTCATCTTTTTCCTGTCTACTCAATTAAAAGGAGAAGTAAATGCTCATTTGGTCAAGAGGTAATTTAAAAGGGGAAAGGGAGAGATACTTACTAATCTGAGTTTTACTCTCCAGCACTGCTTGTGCTGTCACTATCAAGTCAATATCTTCTGCTTTGGCCAAACCCTGTGATCCTCTTCACTTCCTGTTCAAACTCACTGAGGTGAGCATGCTCAGAAGCAGAATTTTTATGTAATACTGCTTCTGAGCATGCTCACCTCAGTGAGTTTAAACAGGAAGTGAAGAGGATTGCAGAACTTTGCACAGCAGTAGAGATCAGAATGATAGCGACAGCAGGAGCTCTGGAAAGTAAAACACTGAACAGTATCGCCCCCCCATCCCCCAAATGAGCCTTTAATTCTCCTTTAATCCCACCGAGTCCAAATAAGGGGATATTGCATTTTTATGATCAGCATTTTGGGTTCAGTCTTGTACTAGCTCACCAGCATAGCAAGGTAATCTTCTGTGGCTCTGGCTCTCATAGCTCCATTTAGTTTGCCTAATTCTTCCCTTTTCTGTTGGAACCTAAATGACACCCTCCTTTTCTCAGGCTTCATTGGGATTTGACTAAACTTGACCAAGACTATAATGTCCTAGACATGATAACAATTTATACCTTTAAGAACTGAGCTCGAAATTGTGTAAAATGGATAACAGAAGAAAATCAATCATATATAAAAGGAGTTAATATTATTGTGAGGGTTTACATAAATCACTTTTTAAAATTAATAAATCAATTGAAATATTTTATTTTTACGAGTTTCATATAGAGGACCCATAGTTAACCTACTGGTGTAGACAAAATTTTGGTTAGCCACTTTCATATGCCTAAGTTTTTAATCCCTATTGAATTTTTCAGATTGAAGGTGCCTGGAGAGCAGACGGAAAAGGACTGAGCATCTGGGACCAGTTTGCACATTCTCCGCTGAGAATCGGAAACGATGAAACTGGGGATGTAGCTTGCGACAGCTACAACAAGTATGAGGAAGATGTGGCTCAGCTGAAGAACCTTAAAGTTTCACACTATCGATTTTCCATCTCTTGGCCACGGATACTGCCAGATGGAACCACAAAATTTGTCAACACTGCTGGTCTCAACTACTACATTCGTCTAATTGATGCTCTACTAGCTGCCAATATAATACCCCAGGTAAATATCTACTACATTTGAAATAACAAAAGGATTTACTATTTCTAAGTTGCCTATAATATGTATATAAAAGACACATATACCTAAAGTGGATAGCTCCAATGAGGGAGCTGTTAAAGTTGCACGTGCCATGTGTGGGCCATTTATAACCTCAGCAGGGGTTACTTTTATTTCATTAATCAAATTGAAGCTCCTGTGGATAGTTCCCCCTTAAGGGCAGAGGGGAAACAGACTATGTCAAGTGACAATGAGCCTCTTTATTAAAGTATCTCCCCTCTAGCAGTGGTTCTCAAAGGTGGCAAGGCATGTTGTATGTGGTGAGTGCAAGGCTCCTGCCTGATGCTCCGAAATTTGAATTTTTCTTATGAGAGATCAACATAGGCCATAGTTTAAATACCTTCCTGTTTCAGCACGATTCACTAAAAGTTTTGTGATTAGTTTTCTGGACTCCAGTAGGTAGATATCAGCACTATAGTGCCCCTTTAATTTGGCACTTCCCATATTCAGTATTCAGCAAACCCTGCAATGTGGCCATTTCATGCACAATTTTTACGCTTATGTCAGTCATGGACTTATGGATTTCTTTGCATCAGTTTGCAAGCACATGCACAGGTAATTCACCTAAGTAGTGAATTCAGCAAGGCGTTCTCTGTCACCTTCACTTGACTTCACCAGATCAAAATAGAAAATTAGGAGGTTAATGGCAGCACCCGTGCTATCTGACTGATTACTCCGCACTACAGAAGAAATTGCATCCGATCCCATTTGCTTTTTCACTACATGAAACTGCCCCTTAATGAATGAGGAGTAGCGAATTTGCTACTATCAGAGCCTTGCAATACAGGGGGTAATTCAGCATACTCCGAACTTACCTTCCGATGCTTCGCCCCTGTTCGCAGACACTGTTATGTGCTCGCTGAAGTGCTGCGCACGGACATCAGCAAACGCTTTAAAGGGATTCCAGTCTCGGCGAGGCAACTAGAGTTGAGCCTTGCCGAGACTAGAATCCCTTTAAAGCGTTCGCTGGTGTCCGCTCGCAGCACATCAGAGAGTGCATAACAGTGTCTGCGAACAGAGGCGAAGCATCGGAGGGTAAGTTCGGAGTATGCTGAATTACCCCCACAAAGTTACGCTTTCATGAATAAGTCCTTCAGTCTGAGGAACAGGGGAAGTGAAGCTGTGGAATTCTGTAGCAAGGTTGGTGTTGATAATTGGTTAGGTTTAACAATGGACTAGATGTTTATGGAAGGAAAAAGGCATGTTTTGTTATAATTAAGTGTATGTAGTGGTGACTGATTACAATAATCAGTGGCTGATAACTGATGTCTTTATCTCTGCATTCTTGAATGACACATAAGATTTTACTGTGTTGTAAAAAATCATAAGGATTTAAGGACACTGCCAAATGGAGACAGTATGGGGTAAACATCATTATACGTATAAAATGTGCCTAAAATTAAAGGGAAGCGTCACAGTTTTCTCAAAAAAGATGTCCCAGACAGAGAAGATTTATTCAGTATGAAAAGTCATAAACCATTTTCTGTTTTTTCAAAAATCCCCTTGATGGAACCTTAGATTATTTAATACTACTTGTATACAGTTACACAAAGAGTAAGTCAAGTTTATGAACATTCTATACTTTGTATGTGCTGCATATTTCTTTGGGGTACAATAAATCACATAAATCAAATTCAAAATGATAAAGTAACCAACGAGAAACATTTTAATAACAAACAGTGTCAATAACACAACTTTTAATGACATACTTAGGTAACGATTTATCACTGGGATCTGCCACAAGCATTACAAAACATTGGAGGCTGGGAAAATGACACAATTGTGGAAAGGTTCAAGGAATATGCCAATCTGCTCTTTGAAAAACTGGGAGACAAGGTCAAATTTTGGATAACCCTCAATGAGCCTTATATCATTGCCAATCTTGGGTATGGCTATGGTTCATCTGCACCAGGTAGGGGGCAATATAACTTTCAATTAATATTAGCAGTAATGTGATTTCAGGTACCGACAGTAAATTCTGTGTGGTTGCTAATATGTTTGATAGCCCTTACTTTGGGCATTGGGATATTTATTGAGAAAAAAAGTTTAAAAAAAACGTATATACAGTACATATCTCTTAATCTTCTACCCTGCAAACAGCAAAGAGTATTCTTTTTGTCAACCTTTCTGCTTGATACTAAAAATATATATATATAAAAGTGATAATATTAAAGGGATTCTATCATACACAAATCTTCCATTTTTTTATGATCCTATTATAATTCTGGCACATCTATAAACAGATAGGAAATTTTAAATAAATTGTCATTCAAGGCCAGGGTCACACTGGCTGTTTTGTAGCTGAGCTGGAAAAATAGTCTCCATTGTTTCCTATGATATAATCCACAGATGTTATTGTTTTGCATCGTAGACAATAATGAGCCTAATTAAAAACAGTAAAGAGCAAAATGGCTCAGGCACATTCAGGAGTGTTATAACACAGGATCAGAAAAGAAACCAAGAAAAGTATACAGATAAAGGGGAAAAAAAACAGGAGCTGAACTGTAGTGAAAAGGGTATAATGCCATTTATTGCAGAGTGTCAAACAAACAAGCTTTCTGGGATATAACCACACTTTTCTTGTTTTAAGGAATTTCTGGAAGACCTGGGACTGCTCCATACATAGTGGGACATAATCTAATTAAGGCACACGCTGAAGCATGGCATCTATACAATGACAAATACAGAGCCAAACAGGGTGGTATTATATCAATCACCATCAATTCTGATTGGGCGGAGCCAAGAAATCCCTATAAACAGGAGGATGTGGATGCTGCAAAAAGATATGTTATGGTATGAAGTATATATATATATATATATATATATATTAGTTTAGCAGAGTTTCACTAAAGGCTTATGTAGAAAGATTAAGAGAATTGTAGCCAAAGAGTTCATGTTGTTATCAATAATATTGTTGTAAGTCAAGGCTCTCTAACTTGTGGCCCTATTGATATTTTTGGATTACAGCTCCCTGCACTACTAAGAAACCAGTCTAAAGGATACTTAGGGGGTTTATTTATCAAAATAAGAGTTTGACTGTCGAAGTGAATTTGTATCGTTATGGGAGAATAGCGACCCATTGATTGTTCTCTATTCCTTATGCACTAAGCAGCAGAAGATGCCCATAGAGAAGAAGCGAACAGCTTCAGATGTGGTTTATTGCGCAGTGCCAAATGTGTTGATTCCAAGTCACCTCTGTCAGTTTCTTTCACAGGAGCAAATTGTGAAGACCCCCAGCTCAGGCCTAATGTAGAACATCAGAAAATCAAGCTCAACTGTATAAATTGGATTTACTCCATTAACTGCAGATGGAAATCCTTCATCAGGTGTGCATAGCGTGGCATAGTCATACCCCTTATTTCGCCACTGAGATTTGGTGAAGTAAAACTGGTAAATGTGACTCAGTACACCTTGGAGAATCCACTACTTTGACAGAACTTGATGAATATTGTGAATTAAGTGGTTTGAAGAGTTCTGTAAGTTTCAGCCTTTTGTAAGGGACCAAATTAGTGGCAAATTGATAGAACGGTGAATGAAAATAGACCTTTATGCAACTCTTTGGACTTGAATAAGCCCCTAAAAGTTTTAGTTGAAAGATAGTTTAAAGGAGAAGTAAAGAAATGAAGTTAATATATTATGAAATGTAACTGGCACTTGGTGGGAAGTGATAACTTTCATTGGGAACGGAGTAGCTATTCTGAAGTTTGAAGGCAGTTTCACACAGCTATGAAGCTGTGCTCTGGCTCCCCCTCCTGACCAGCATTGGCGGTGCAGAGCCGCATCAATGTCATCACGCCTACTCCAGGCATGCGCAGTGATGATTTCACCACTCAATTCACCTGATACTGAGCAGAAAA
>WMED01008099.1:0-17157 GCA_019650415.1 Pipa parva | reverse complement strand
CCCAAGGGGTGGTTCGCCCAGGGCGCAAATCTAGCCAGGACCGGCTCTGATATCGATTGATATTTTTCAACCAATTTTTACCAATCTAAACTTTTCAATCGAATTTTTTCAATTGGATTTTTCTATGGGAAAGTAGCCAAAGCAGTAATGTAAAGTGTGGCTACTTCTCCCATCAAAAAATCCAATCAAAAATTCAATCAAAAAGTTTAGATTGGTAAAAATCGGTTGAAAAATATCGATCGATATTTACTGTTCTACCACTGAGATTTAAAGGTGATAAACTCAGAAAGCTGAAATCTGCTTTTTTTGAGTTTATTAAATTTCGCCCACTTCTTAAACATACATGCAGTGTTGTTGTGGAGAAACCGTTGTTAATTCATTATTATATCTTGATGTGTTCAAATGACAAATTCAGCTTTAAAGAATTTGACAAAATCAGTTTTCTCTCTACTTAGGATGATTTATGAAAAAAACTTCAATTCTAATATTGTGAAACTTTTATGCCCCCCAACAAAAAGCAAATGAGGTATAAAAATATGAGATTATAAAGCTGTGTTTTGCCAATAAGCATCCATGTTTGACATATCAACATCAACATTTCCTTATAATAAGAAACCATGTTAGGGTTAAAACGTGTCATTGTCTACAGTTGTAGGGTTTCCTAATGACATAACATTTGTACTACGGGTTAAAAAATCCCTATGCTATAGTCTGCCTTATGAAGAGTCCTGTGGAACTCACATCTGCTTTTTTTTTATAGTAAATATTCTATATCTTATATATTCTGCACATTTCTACCTAACATATTGTTTTACACACATATGAAATTTTTCCAGGCACTATAGTATAACACTCTTTGTTACCATCTGTTCTTATTGGTGTCCTTAAATGTTGACAGGCTTTATTGTTTAATTAATTTGACTGTAGTTTGACTGAGTCTTTAAAGAACACTGTATCAATTGGAACAGTCTTTAGCTGGGTATAGAGGAAATGAGTATTCTGTCTACCTAAGCAATGCTGGCAGAGGAATATTAAAGTTACACCCATTGAAATATGTATGTTGCATCAACTGACTATATACCACTGCTCCAGTAAAATATCCCTTTATTTGGACAAGATCTGCAAATATCAGCCATCATAGGCTGTTTTACATGCAGCCAAATTTTCCAGAGATCCCATCATTCAGCCACCAACTCCAACAGCAGGGTCTCTAATTATGGGCCTTATTGACTAAAGGATGAGTTTACCTGTTGAATTCACCTCACTACAATATGAGTCACATCTCCAAAATAGTCACAAAATCACTTCTCATTTTTGACTAAGCAGTGAATAGACTTGTCAAATAAGCAAACGCCAGTGATCACTGTCAGATGCATTGTGTGTGGCGTAGTCAGCTGTATAGAAGTAGAATACAAAGCCCTACCATCAACCCCCAACCAACCAATTTACCAGTCTGATGTGGCGAAGTCAAATGGATGAATTTGGAGCAGTACACCTAGTCGCATTCAATCCATTGACACACGCCATGCATCAACATGCAAGGTGATGAAAGGGGTTCTATAAGATTACAACTATTGTAGTCACCCGAATTGGTCACGTATTCACCACATCACAGAGTTTGCTCAATGAGAGAACATGGGAAAGTAACAAATATATGTGGATTCAGGAGGTAATTCACTAAAGTCCAAATTGGAATATTTTAACCATTTTACCCAATTTTTAACAATTTTTTTTACCTTTGGTATAATTTTTTCCTATTGAGATGTTTTGGACCCAAAAGTATTTCCTCTAGATGAAACCATTTTTTTTTTTTTTCAAACTTGATTTTGCAAAAATCAGTTCATCTTTTGAATCAATATAAATCTTTTTAGATTATCCATTTTAAATGAATTAAAAGGTTTATATAAACGATTGACAAAAATGTTCATAACAAATGAAAAAATAGCAATATTGTTCCTTGGTCAATATGAGTCTTCCCTATAAGTAAAGAAAAGCATATAATAAAATTAAAATATCTTTATTTAGAACGTTATAATGAATGTGTGTATATAATTTTCTTATTGATCCAAAATCAAGATTTTCATGTTAGGTAAAAAAATGAAATGTAATGTGTATGCAATGCATGCGTATTACCCAATGCATTAGCAGAGTATTAAGAGAGATTTGAAATGTTCATTGCAGGCTATAGAAGGTAACATTTTTTATTTCAAAACCAAGTCACTAGCCTGAAATCATGTGTTGAATTCAAATATCCATTCATGAGAATGGGTGACATGCTGTTCAGCCTTTGTTAATTAACTCCCTTGTTTCTATAGCTGCTGGAGGAATATGTAAATGCTATTTTTTTTTTTTTGCTTCCATTGTGACCTTTATAGTTTCAGCCCACATAGCCAATACAGAATTGACAGCTGATGGCACACATACAGTATTTAACCTATTATGGACTAGAGAGATCAGTCACAAAGATAAAATGCAAGGTTCACTAAATTAAAAGCAGGAGTGTTGGCAGGTTCCCATAAGATCCAGAACTGTTGAAAACCAGCTTCACCGACCCTTTCTCCCAGTGATGCCCTCTGTTTGGGCCACAGTAAAGCCCATAATTAAAATGATACTGTAACTGATTTTGTTTTTTAAGGAAAAGGTGTTTTTAACCTTTTTTAAAATTTGTTGTCTTTATTAAACTTATTACAGAAAATTCTCAAAAGCCTCCACCAAAAAGAATGCACTATTGGACCTATTAATTTCAAACAATGAAGACCATATTGCAAGAGGGAAATTGTAGGCAACAGTGATTATAACAGGATTGCTTTTGTAATTCAACCACAAATATGACAATACTATTTAGTATTTCAAAGCTTTTTTGTTCGCTATGCAAAGGTGGCGCTTTATCTTATAGATTAGAGGGAACTAATGTATCCAAAAGGAAAAAAGCTAAATTAAAGCATCTTGGGTCAACATGTATCAAGGTTTAAAATGCTAACCAATATGGCTAAAGTCTAGGGCAAAATTTATTAAAGTCGAAAAGGCTGATTTTGGCCTTTTCTAGTTTATCCCCTGTAGATCTCGCCTGTGTGATTGGTAAAAATCAATCAATATTTTTCTCTCAATTTTTACCAATCGAAATTTTCAATCGAATTTTTCGATGGAAAGGTAGCTATACTACCATTGTAAAGTATGGCTACCTTTCTATCGAAAAATCCGATAAAAAAAAACAAATTGAAAAGTTTCTATTGGTACAAAGAGATTGAAAAATATTGAACAATTGTTACTGATCAAACAGCTGAGATCTATAGGGGATAAACTTGAAAAGGCTAAAATTGGTGTTTTCGAGTTTAGTACATTTCATCCTAGGAAGGATAAGACAATCCGAAAATGCAAATCAGAAGAGTTACTTTCATTGTTCTAAAGAAAAAAATAAAAATAGTAATAGTAAAAAAATCATTCAGGTAAATAACAGTGCCTAATGCAAGGCAGATTCAAAAAAGTAAATGCAGAAAAAAGTAACTTTTTTTTAATACATGAATAACAAAAAGTCAAGGTCTGACTACATTGGTCCCAATAAAAAAATGGAAGTTCTGTTGACCACTGACAACTACTAACTTATTTAATGCAATCTGAAGCTTTGTATACAGTACACAAACTGGGAAGTTTTTGAATGTTAATTTATAAATGGGCCACACAGTGGCTAAGAGGTTGGATATGATAGCATTGATATTGATAAGACTCCAGGATTGGGTGAATTACACCTAATCACAGAATTTCAATTGTTGTGAAACCTCTTTATGATTTTTAAAGTCTCCTTCATCCTAGAAATATACCCATGAATCGGCATTAATCAAATATTTTAACTATTTTCCGTCAGTAACTAAAGGGATCATATACAGGAATATTTAACAAAAAGATTTGTTATAAACCAGGAAGGATTTATAAAAGACTGCTTATTGCCAAACTAATATAATCTTCTTTTATAAGGCAATAAGTAAACTTGAATAGAAGAGTTGCTGTGGATATAATATATTTGTAGTTTGCTAAAGCTTTTGACAGTGTCCCAGACAAACCTGCTGTTTAAACTAAGAATTATTAGTTTATAAAGTACAGTTTGTGAATGGATTAAAAACCTGATAAAAAGACCATCTCCACAGAATTGTGGTCAATTAATTTTACTCTCAAGGGTGAAATTTATTAAACTCGGAAAGACCGATCTTTCCGAGCTTAAAGAGAGAAATCTGGCATTATTCTTGTGATATTTCTTTCGAGATTTCGATCCTGATTTTTCAAAATTTTCAATGGAAAGGTAGCCATGCTACTAAATGTAAAATATGGCTACCTTTCCATCTAAAAATATTTTATTAAAAATCAAGATAAAAAAACTCGATCTTGAAAAATCTCACAAGAACAATGCGAGATTTCTCTTGTTAAACTCGGAAAGACCCAGAGCAATCTTTCCGAGTTTAATAAATTTCAATGTTATAAGGGATGAACAAAGAGTTTTGTTTTGGGAACAATATTGTTCAACTTATAAATAAATTATATAAATCTTTTTTTGTGTACGATTCAAAGTTATGCAGTCAAAAAAAAAATGTCAATGAAGGAAGAAGGCAAATCATCTGTGATAAATTAAGTGATTGGGAAAATCATGGCAAAGAAGGTTTAATTTAGTTTTCACCTCAATTGGGACTTCCTCAGGGAGTGATAAAATTATTACTTAGATTACAAACTATGTAAACCTGGGCAGCCTAAAACCCCTATCGGTATTTCCCCTTCCCTCCTTAAGAATCATCTTGAGTACTAACAAGCTTTAGTTCTTCTTTAAATTCATATAAATACTTAGTAGCATGTTGCAGTAGCTCACTGCTAGGAGCCAGAAAAGATTTTCTGACTCAAAAAATTAATTGTCTTGGCTGAGGAGGCTAGAATTTTAAACAAGGAAATGTAGAGAATAAGGTTTAGGAAACTGCATTCATCAGCCATTGTTCTAAGCAACTAACACTCACTTGCATGTATACAGTAGTGTTTAGTGACTTTCAGTGTTGTTTAATAGTTGCTGAAAAGTGAGAAAAAGTGATATTATATTGAGGTTGAAGGTGAACAGAACTAATGAAGACAATATCACACAGGTTTCACTAAACAAAACATAGGTGAGAATACCACTGCATTTAAATTAATTGTTAAACTCCACTTCAGTTATATTCAACCCATATCTAAAGTACTGTATGGTGTAACATTTGCTCCACAGCTGTGAAGTGGCACATGAATTATTACCTATTGACACCAATAGAAAATAACTCAGGACCTTAATTCTGGGTTTTTTCTATGTATTTGGATGCATGTGTGTCTTAGGCTGGAGCCCAGTTAATCCCTGCACCCAGTTTAATTATTGTACAAAGTACCAACTGCCCAGAACACCTCCACAGAAATGGGTGATTGATTTTTTTTGGATCTTTAGATCCACAGTGAAACCTGTCATTGACATCTGCCTTCAAACTCTGTAACCACCAGTAGAATTTTTATGTTTGGCCATTCCTACTTTATCCTATCAGCTTTGTATCTTCATAAATGAGCATCATGTTTTAAAGACTTGCTGGTTTTTAGACTTGAAAATCCACCTTAAAAAAAAAAAATATCTGTCTCCAAAAAATGGAAATTGATTGTACATGTATCTTACATTAGCAAGCAATTAAATTGTTGTCCAGTGGACTCTGGAGTCTTTCCAAAGACATCCAGTGCCCTTTCCCCAAGTAATTAATGTGAATATTAAGACTGTTTATTTGATTTCCTTTAAATATTTTATCATGCCTTCAGATTTCACACCACATCTTACAGAGGCCATTTTTCATAATGGGTATTTCCTGGCAGTAAATAGTAATTATACAAAAATCCACCCTTGTACCCTCCATAATTTACCTTGACAGTTTTATATTCCATAATATCCCTTTGTCTCTGTTGGCTTGAGTGATAAAGTACACTTTCACAATTCTCAAAACAGATAATGCAGTACACAAAGCAACATCTTATGTTAAATATTTATTACTGTGTGTTTGAAACCCATCACAATATTCCCATAAAAGTATCACTCATAGTAATGTACAGCATCTTCTCATTGAAACATTTCTCAAGCTGTCAGACTGCTTTCTACTTGCAACACTGACATCTATTCTGTTGCAATTACTGCTTTTTTTGCAACACTGATTCTCTTTACATTTTTATTATGCAAAAGGCAACAAATCAGATTTGTGGATGTTAATTTCACCTATTCAGTTTTTGGTCATCACAGAAAAATAGAGAATGCAGATAATGCAAAAGCATTAAGGGTCCAAAAGCAGGAACTATCTATTTATACAGAATTTTATTAACCCTTCATTTCTCTCCATTTCATTGAGATATTATTTTAAAAATGTGTGGAGAGACAGTGAGTGACCTTTCCTTCTCCATCTCCCTTCACTAGTTTGCTACATCCCCCTGTGTCAAAGGTGTTTTTCCTCCTGTGGAAAGCTACCTACACAGGAAATGATGCATTAATCCTTAAATACAGCAGGTGGAGAAAGGAGACACTACACGGACTGTTGTTGGGACTGCTTTAGCTGTGCTAGTTCAGAGTATGGAGGTATAGTATATAGTAATTTAAAAGGTATTTCAACATTTTAGCTTTATCGGTTTACCAGAAAAAATAAAAGTGCACTTTTTTGTTTTATCATTCAGTAGAGTAGGAAGTCACACTGGGACCTGCCAAATTCTCAGAGGAAAAAGATTTGAATGGAGTTGCAGTTGAAGCCCTGATATGTAGTTGGAAGACTCATCTCCTTATTGTAGAAGGTAGAAATTCTCATCCATAGTTTGGGTTTCTGTCAATAAATCAATGGTTTTTAGGATTCCATTTGAGGCCAAAGAAGACAAAGTATCATAAAATCAGTTATACCACTAAAGACATCTCCTTTGTTACAAGGAATTGAACTAATGTAGAATAAATGTATTTAACAAGATAATATTTCAAGACTAATGCAAATCATCTATAACAATTGATCCAATCTTTCACTTAAGATTCATTTGCATTATCTACTATAGGCAGGGAAAAACTTGGAAGCCGAGTCTTCTCAAAAAGATAAAAGAAGAAAAATCTTGACACTAACAATCATTTTCTGGGTAGATTGGAGCAGTCTAGATAGGCAAAGCTTGTTTTTCAGAGCCTGTTACAAAGCTGAATCATTGAGAAAGGGAGTGAAATCCATCAATCTGTCTGCACATATGCACCATGTGTTCTGAAAGGCCATTTGTCAGTTTTCTTGTTATAAGATAAATTATTCACACGAAGAGAGCACTTGTTCTACTGTAAGTTCTGGGGACACTTTGGAGCAGTTCTGGATAGGTAGGACTGAGCCTTTTTTGTTTTCTTTCTATTGGGAGGTTTTGTTCTTTTTATAAAAAATCTGTAGAAAACTGAAACTATTCAGGTAGCAACCCAAGATTCATAAACAAGTGCACAATGACTTTTAAAGGGGTTAGGCCATTTGTCAGTTTTATGCTATTTCTGGCCATAAAGGAAAATTGTTAATTTGGGAAAAGCATTTGTTCCAAGTCCTTTGTTCAGGAAGGTGCTTAGATCCTTTCCCGTACACATACACAGCAAGCTCTGCAAAGCTGAAACTATTTGTATTTAATTTATATGCGCAACAAGCTCTGCAAAGCTGAAACTATTTGTATTTAATTTATATGCGCAACAAGCTCTGCAAAGTTGAAGCTATTTGTATTTTTTCTCACATGAAAAAGTCATATGTTATGTTTTTACTTTTAATACTTAAAGAAAATGCAGGCTATTGAATAAACAGAAAAAAAAGAACAACGAAAAGATGGCTTAGGGTCTTCAATTAAAAACAAAAATCCAAACCCAAAACAATAACCTCTGTCAGAAAAATCAGTACCCAAACAAAACCATAACACAGTAATGGAATCAGAACCTACAGTTGCTTTTGCCAGTGTAAATTATCCTTTGAGAGCTATTGATAAGTAACAACAAAAACTGCTTTAGTTGCACAAACACATTACATAAGCAATATTTTGATGTTTAAGTAAACCTGACTGTATACATACAATAGATACACACAACATGGAAAAAAATAAATATAAATACTTGTACTAAGAATCAGCTTAAATACATAAATGTAATCTGTTAGTAAATCTTTTCAAAACCTTATTTGTATGACGAGTTCATGGTTGCCACCATTACAACTGTAAAAACAGGATGTTGAGAAAAGCAAATACATATCCTCTGAGCAATATAGACTGTAACCAAGAAGTGCAGGAGCAAATTTCATTGCTCTAAAAGCAGACAAACAAGTAGTCCTCCAAGTGCACAGATAGAATTGTCAAGTGTTTCCTCCAGTGAGACTTATTTTATGACAACAAAATCACTAATGAGCTTCACCATGCTTAAGTAAACTCAATGGATAGGTCTTATTTAACTATTATTTGATTAAATAACTAGTACTATTGAAAAATATATACCTAATTATTTACTATTTTACATATGATGAAGTGTTTGTTTCAGGAGTGAAATGCCTGCTATGTAATACTGTATATGTAATATCTAATAGAGGACCATAAACATCAGAAATGCTTGTAACTCTTACACAGTAGTAATAAAATTGTGTCTTTAAACTTATATTTCTGATCGGTTTTAGTTTATGGTTGTTTTTCTACTTTGACCTTTGCATCCATCTTTTATCTGTAAATTAATTAAAAAAAAAAAACAAGACAGTAGACAAATGCAGACAAGGAACAATTTAGTTAGAATTCAGTTAACCTAGTAAGTTTTGGTATTGTGGTAGGAAATGGGAGTACCCAGAGAAACACTCACAAGTACCAGGAGAAAATCCAATCTCTATGCAGATGATGCCCCAGGTAAAATTGAACTTGAGCTACTGCACTTCCCTGTACGTAATATAGGCAATCAAAATTAGAAGGATGAGAAGTTCTGGAATTCATGGTGCAACACTGTGTGGTCGAAGACCCAGGGCATACCCACTGCACAAGCTTATATTAGCTAGGTGGGATCTAATTCACTTACATCACATCTAGATAAGCTATAACATTGCCTGTTAGAAATAACATTACAATAAGTGAAATAATATGATGACAAGTCAAAAGAGGGAGTTCCAAGTACAATAATTGGAGTCTCTTGAGATATACAATAGTAGAATTGTGATCTTTGAATATTACAAATATGTAAAAGTTCATCACAGCTACAGAATCAAAGAGCTAAATATAATCAATCACTTGAAAAGTGATAGTTAGCCCTAGCAAGGCAAAGGGAATTCTCCCCAACAAGGAGTGCAGTGGGTTTGGGATATCCAGGTGTTGTGGCAAGAAGTCAGCATCTTAGAAAAGAGCTTTGTAAGTGTTAGGGCCTCAGGGATGGAGCACACAGATCTGGAGATTGAAGTATACACAGTGAGTGGGAAGCACCATGGCTAACAGTTTTACTCCTGCCGACTTCTCTGAAAATTTTAGATCTCAGGGACTTTTCTGAGAAAAAGCTGCCATAAGTATTTATGCAAAATTGTAGGGCATGAAGGTGAGATACGGGAACATTGACTATATAGCCAGATTTTAGATACATTCTTATGGCAGGTTTTAATCAGAAATGTTGCAGAAATTTTTTATCTGGCTGAAACTTTCAGTTCAACTGGACTAATACAACTGCACTAACAGAACTGGACTAAGTCATCTGGACTAATACAACTGGACTAATTATTTCAACTGCACTAACAGAACTGGACTAAGTCATCTGGCCTAATTATTTCAACTGCACTAACAGAACTGGACTAAGTCATCTAGACTAAATTATCTAAACTAAGTCAACTGGACTAATACAACTGGACTAATTATTTCAACTGCACTAACAGAGCTGGACTAATTCAACTGGACTAATGCAACTGGACTAATTATTTCAACTGCACTAACAGAACTGGACTAAGTCATCTGGACTAATACAACTGGACTAATTCAGCTTAAAACTAGCAGAAAATTTACTAGCTGCTAAAATGAGTGTGACCTCGGCCTTAGGCAGAAAGGGTCTGCAACCTGAAAGGGACTGAAAGTAAGTAAATTGTATATACTGAAACATCAGTGACACTTACAGTAAGCAAACAGCAGCGGGATTTCCTCTTGCATTACTTGGAATCAGCAAGCTATCTCCTGCAGTTCTCCTATTCATTATATTGGTACCGCAGCAGTACTGCATGAAAGCCAGGCCACAAGGGTGTGTTTCAGCAGTTACACTTCTGCAGTTGTTTTTTCTTGTGGTACCAATGTGAGTGAATTTGCCGATGCCATGAAAAATACATGGGTGGCCCTGGCATGATATTTATACTTTTTTTTTTTTTTTTATGAACTTTTTATTTACAATGAAAAATAAAAAAATAGAATAAATAAATAAATGATCCAAGTTTAGGTAGTAAAAATAAAAAACCTTCCCTAACCAGTACAAAATGTTGAAACTGCTAAATAAGAATGACACTTTCTAACTAGATTGCATATTCTTCGCCTGTTGGTTGAAAGGCAGAATTTAAATCAGATAAGATGTTAAAAAAAGGTATGCTCCTGTTCCAGATTCATTCAACTCAGTCCAACACATAATCAGTTATCAGCATTGCCTGGAAGGAACTTTGAATAAGTCAGAGGAAAAAGGTGCGAGTATTGTTGAGGTTTCCTGTTGGCTAGAAAATGTCTGTATTGTTCAGTCGCCCTTAAACATTGTTGCATCAAATAATAATCAATCTTCCTACATCCTTTTTTTTTTTTTTGTTCATATGAAAGCTGAAACAATATTTTTGATTTCAGTTGTGTGCTGTTAAATTCTCCAAAATCAAAACAAAATGTGAATAATATTGTTAAATCCCAGAAGAAATACCTTTCGCATGTCATTAATTTAGCTATCATATTTACATAGTAAACACCATTATCTAAATTGTGTCAATGATTTGTAAAATGCAAAACGGCTAATTCGTCAATAGGAGCAGTCTTTTCTGAGGTCTAGTAACCCATATCAGCGGGTATCAAGTGTTATGGTAGAAATGGGTATACTATCAATTACACAATTAGATGTGAAACAGAAAAGGAACTAGAATTATAAAAACAAACACCTGATTCTGGAAAATGTTCACCTGAAAAATGCCAAACTGCAAAATTTTTTCACAAGTGACTTATTAAGGGGAAAATTATCATTATTAATAACAAATAATCATCATCATTATTATTATGTTCTTATTTTGGTTTGTTTTAAAAAATCAAAAATATTGAAAACAACTACAACAATTTTTGATAATTTTGCCCTTAATTAATCATTAGTGAAACCACAGCTGGAATAATGTAATCCATCAGTTTAAGTACCACTAATCCCTTTCTGTATGTGTGACAGTTAATTCTGAGCTTGGCCTTTGCAATCAGATGTGACAGATATATTACATTATAATAAAGGCAAACCACTATGTTAACCATGCCCCTTGTCATAATTTCCAGTTTGTGTTGTTAATTTGTAAAAGTCAAAATGATTGTCAGGGGCAATTGGGCCAGAGCTTTTGTGCAAAATACTTAGCTCTGCCCCCTGTAAGTCTCATTTACAACTTTAAGACCACCCCTTGAAAATATAGTCTGACGCAGTTTATGGTGAATGATTACTTGTGCCCCTATTTTTGCTTCAGTATAACATGATTTTGTAGACAAAATACCGAGTGCAGTCCTTTTTGTGGAGTTTTCAATAAATAACGAATATCTATTACTCTTAATTTATTGGCGCTGTACCTATTTCCCTTTTTTTCAATAAATAAGGAAGATACTTGCTTGAGAAGAAAGGAAACTGATTGTAACTGCTCGCACCAGAGTGTACATGACACCAGTGGGAGATTAGTGTGGAAAATGGACATTATTGGAACAGTCTCCTTTTTTTTTTTTTTCTTTTTTTATGGTGAAATTTAATAAAGGCCAATTTCACCTTTTCGAGTTTATTCCCGTGAGATCTTGGCTGTTTCTCACGGTATATATCGCAAGATTTTTTCAATCAATATTTACAGACACAAACTTTTTGATCACATTTTTCAATGGAAAGGTAGCTATATTACTAATGTAAAATATGGCTGCCTTTTCATCCAAAAATTTGATTGAAAAACTCAAAATCAAAAAAATCTCACGATATTTACCATGAGAAACTGCCGAGATTTCATGGAATTAAACTCGGAAAGGCAAAATCGGCCTTTTCTGCAGTTATTGAATTTCTCCCTTAGTGAGATACATGTAAAAATGAGAGGACATAAAAAGTATGTATGTATGTATAATTTTATTTATAAAGCACTACAAATTTATGCAGCACTGTACAATTCAGCAATACAAGTAAAATACAGACATGGGAAAAGTTCATTAAATGATAAAATAAATTATATACATAAAAATCAGTGATAAATATCATTGCTAGAGGCAGATAAAGAAAAGGGTTTAAGACAAGAAATGGCAGTATCAGTATGTGGCATGCAAAGCTGGTTGCTTTGGGAAGAGCACAGTTGATGTTGAGGAATGTACGGGCATATGAGTGAGGAAATGTAGAGGGGGACAACAAAGTGAAGTGCCTTAAATGTCAAAAGGAGAACACTGTAAATGTTTTGTTTGCTTAGGTGGAGCCAGGGAGCAGAGAAAGATAGGGAGAAAAGCTGCCCCCTCTGGGGAAAGAGAATTCTGGCAGCAAAATTTAGAATAGACTGGAGCAGGGAGAGGTAGGAAGCTGTAAGGCCAGATAGAAGAACACTGCAGTAGTCCAAGCAGGATAGGACGAGAGCATGCATAAGGGTGTTAGCAGTGAGAGAGAAAGTGGCAAATCTTGGCAATGTTGCAAAGGAAAAATCGACAGGTTTTAGCAGTGGTAGAGATGTGTTTAGAGAAGGAAATAGCAGCGTCAAAAGTCACCCCAAGGCAATGTACAGAGATAGATAGATAGATAGATAGATAGATAGATAGATAGATAGATAGATATTTTGTAGAAACATATGTACATGAGCACATACGAGTATTGAAATTGCATTTCTCAACTCTCCAGCGTACATGACAATGGGGATAGGAATATAATTTACAAGAACCAGTGGGCAAAAGTAAAGTGCAAATGTAATACCATATATACATCGAATACAATCGAATACATCAAATATAATTTACAAGAACCAGTGGGCAAAAGTAAAGTGCAAATGCAATACCATATATACAGTACATCGAATACAATAATACAATAAAAATAAGTATAGGAGGAGAAAGGGGGGGGGGGATGTTGGGCTCGGAGGCAGGTTAAGAATTTACAAGGGAGAAGTGATAACAGGAAGGGAGGTTAAAAGGTGAGGGGTTACAGGGTTGATGATCGCACCATCCACTAGAATGGAAAAGGAAGAGTGGGTCCAGATTTGGGTGGGAAGATAATCAATTCTATTTTAGCTAGATTTAACTTGAGTTGGCACTTGGCCATTCATGAGGAGATTGCCAAGAGACAGCTGGAAATTTGAGATTGTAATTCAGGTGTTAGCACAGAAGCGGATAAGTAAATTTGAGTATCATCGGCATACAAGTGATACTGAAGACAAAATTAATTGATGATATCACCCAAGGAAAGAATGGACAGGGAGAACAGGAAGGGGCCCGAGGAAGGAGCCTTGGGGCAACCCCCACCCTAAGTGGGACAAGAAAAGAGGTGTCTTTAACATGGTAGACAAAAAAGGAACGATCAGAAAGATAGGAAGCCAGCCAAGAAGCAGTGAGGACAACGAAACATACAGCATCTTATTAAAGAGGAACTGGCTCTAAAACAATTTGCCTGCAACAAGCTAATTGTACATACCAGTATGTTCAGTACAACAGACAACAAGAAACTAAAGACAGGGATGTACAGAATCCAGTACAAAAACTCCATGCTTTTTTCATACATAAAACCCCTCATTTAATTTGCAATGTCCCATATATTTTAAAACATCAAAACGTTCCCTTTTAAAGAGGGACACAAATGAAGATCACAGTGTGCTAGGCTGTGTTGAAATTGATGCAGACCAGCAGTAATTATATTTAATAAGTTTTGAAGAAAATGTCGGCATGTAGGCACACTTCTTTGATAGCAAATTTAATATTTTTTTTATCAGGGATGTAGAATACAGCTTGTTGGGTAGCAATGATTTAAATCCAGTTTTGTGTGTGCCCTTGTTTAAAGTGTTGTAGTCAAAGGACGATGTGGAAAGTCAGAGATCAAACATGCGAAACAGCTCGGAACTCCAATTAATTCCCATAAAATGGAAAAAAGGATGATCTAGGCAGCACATTTGGTTGATACAAATACAATTCATATGTTCCAAGTAGCTTGCACATTTTATCATTTTTTATTAAAAAGAGATGGTCTGGTAACTCTGTTCCTTTAACACAAACATCTATAATATACCCATGATGCATCTTGGTGTGAGTTGTCCAGCTGAATAGAAGACTATTTAAATCTACTGCATGCATTAGAGAAAATAATATACCCCTGCAGCATGTGCTGGCAATTTTTGTTTGCAGATATAGGTGTCTTCTTCACAATTCTAATTAAAATATGATCAGCTACTGTTCCAAAGTGCATGGTGCTTTATCAGAGTTAAAAGTTGGATTTCTCAGACAGTTTTATCCTCTTTTTCAGTCTATTTGACCCCAGTCCCTAGAAAGTATATACTGAAAGAGAGTAAAGATGTTTAAAGTGCTGGACTGCAGATCTAGGGCCCAGAGCAGACAAGAGATCAGGGGCACACTAATCACACAATGTCATACTTTTCTAACAATTACCCTCCTTAGTCTCTATTATTTTCTTGTATCTCTGATCATTTTATCTCCAGTCCCTTCCCTGCTTTACAATACCCCCAGCAATATAACGTGATGATGCAGCTTGAATCTCCAGGAGGGCCCTCTGAGGTCTGTTGCCCACTGGGAGTTTCACCTGTGTCCTTGTTTACTAGTCTGCCTTATAGGCATAAATTATATTGTCATTAGACACCTGCATATTTAAGCTGATGCTGTAAGCCATCTGTATAAAGTAAAGTACATTACTTGTAACTTTCTAAGACTTTACAGGACTTAAGATTTATATAGTCCACATCCTTGTTGTTTGAGTGGGAGAGTCATATTTACTTCTTTGCTTTCCTATAAATATTATAGATTGCCCTGTTAAAAGTGGTATGAACAGACATGTGTTTATATTGTGAGCATGTCATGACATTTTAAAAAGACTTCTTCTCATTTTGGAAGCTTTTTCTGAAGTACTAGGCTGCCACGTTGTGTGTTTCTTGTGAACATTTGCCTATGAGAAGAAAATAATCATGCTCAACTCCATGTTAATGGTGGTCAGGTGTTGGTCCATGCGTTCTAAGTTATAAAAGGATGTGTATATTAGAGAAAGTGTTCTGTAATCACCATGCTGGACTATAGAGAGGAGCTCCCAAGGAGTGCACTATGGAGGTCCTACAAGCAAGGAGTAAAGAAGCCTGGTATATGTCCTCCTAAGAACTTATTTAGGTGACTCTAGCAGTAATGAACTTATTATAGTATATGATAGAGCACACCAGTTAGGATATCAGGTAGCAAGGATTGTTATCTCCCCAAAAGGAGCATTTGAGTCAGTATTTCCTAAAGACTTTAGGAGGACATTGTAAGGGGCCGAGCCCCAGATTCAAATCAGCATTGCTGTGTTCTGGGACATTGAGTTTTTCCCTCTAGGGCATGGAGGAATACAAATAATCTGTTATTCTGGTAATTTCCATCCTAGGGAGTTCACTATCCTCCAGGAATTTTCCACTTTCTCAGGTGTATTTAATAATTTGGATGTAGCTGCAGCCTATCGGGTAACCTGTCAGCCAATTGCAGCTCAATTTACCATTTATATAGCTGGCAGATTCACCTTATCTTTGCCTGAGTAAGAAGAAACTCCCCTACTTATGCCTCCAGGCATTTTTCTTGCTTTTGAGCTGTATCCTGTGATTTTCTGTTTAGCCAAGTCTCCTGCTACTCTGCAGGGATTCCTGTTTAGCCAAGTCTCCTGCTACTCTGCTGGGATTCCTGTTTTTCCAAGTCTCCTGCTACTCCACTGGGATTCCTGTTTAGCCCAGTCTCCTGCTACTCTGCTGGGATTGCAAATTTGTCCAGACTGCCATTGTGTCTCCTGTAGTTCTAGTGCCTGTTCATCAGCTGCCACAGAGGGGTTGCCCTGGGAGTCGCGACCTGTGAACACCCGGCAACAAAGTCTAAGTTCCCTTGCGGGAACCTCTGGTGAAAACCGGGGTGCTCATTAGACTTTGCGCCCCAGGTGGAGCTCATTGCCATCCTCCGTTGGTTCAGTGGATTCACTAAAACCATTTCTGACTTCCTTTCAGACATCTTGTCCTGAATAGGGTTTTTGGTAGAGAACCAAATTCCCCATGAAACATGTCTGGCTTCCCAATGCAGAAATTAAATTCTTATCCTCAATACTTTCATTTGTCTTTTTTTTTTTAGAAAATAAACCATTTTGATTTGAAGAAAAATACTTTGTTTTTTTTTTTGTTTTATTTATTATATTCAGCAGAGGCCATTTTATAAAATATATATATATATATATATATATATATATATACAGTATATACCGTCTGTGGAAGTTGAAAGCTGAAATGTTTCTGTAATATGACTGGAAAATTGACAACAATCATCCCCCCAAATGTCTTGTGGTCTCCTGCCAGAAAGCCTGAATGCCTCAAGTGAGGTAAAGCTTTGTAAATGTGTTTTTCCAGGTGAATAGCAGCCTAGTTGCAGCTTTTACTGGCTGAATAGCTGGATAACTATAATTTTGTAAATCTGACTATTCTGATGGTGTGTAATTGTGTAGCAAGAACCATATAATACAAAAAAGTAACAATGTGTCCCCTTTGGATATATTTTATGAAAAAGAAACAGTGTAATTTAAGAGAGAACATTTTCTGTGAAAGGACAGACCTACAGTATAAGCTTTATGAGCCGTACTATTATTTTGGGTGAACTAATGTCTGTATAAACTGATACGAAAAGATTATCTGTTAGATACCAGTGAATTCAGTGTATAAAATACAAGTTAGAAAATTCTTCGGAGAATGTATTTAGTTCCATATA
>WMED01008098.1:4640-17157 GCA_019650415.1 Pipa parva | reverse complement strand
ATTAATATAATAGTATTATAGTATATATTAGTAATTTAAATACATAAATAGTAAATAGTAGTACGACTATTGTGTTATAAGGGAGAGGTTTAGCCTGATGATGGAATCAGGAAAGAAGCTCTTTCTCAGTCTGTCAGTTTGAGATTTTAGACATCTATATCATCTACCAGATGGAAGGAGGGAGTAGAGTCCATGGTTTGGGTGATGCACATCAGCAATGATTTTATGAGTTCTGGAAAAGCAGCTGCTCCTGTAGATATCCCCAATAGATGTCAGCTGGATACCAATGGTTTTTTGCGCTAGTTTGATTACCCTTTGAAGTGCTCTCCTGTCCATGACATTAGGTTATTTTCAAAAGCAAGGATATGGCTGTGATCCACCGCTTAAAGGGGCACTATAGTCAGATTACATATTCTGATATGCAGTACTATACCTTAGTGAGAAGCACTTCTGCCCAGTAGATGTTTCACGTGATGCAAAATTACTGAGTAGGCAGCACTGATAAACTCCTGCACCAGGAAATGTGTGTGTGACGTGTACGCACCAGTTTTGCCATGAAAAGGTACCCTCCCCTGGACATTTTTGCCCTACTTAGTACATGTGCACAAGTCAGCTTTCCCTCTGTAATCTCTTGCATTCCAACTTAATTTATGTGGCTAAACGGTCAGCACACTGCTTAACCAATAGCAGTCAGGCAGGTTTTTCTTCTCATGTTGCCTGACTTGCAGAACAGAAAGAGGAGGGGGAGGGGGGAAGGAAAATGTCAGCTCTCAGGAAAACTAATTAAAGGAAACAATGGGCAAGTATTATTTCTTCCCTAAACATTTTTTTAACTTATTTGTGTCAGCAATTGGCTTATTATAAAGTATTTTATATGTATGTGTACATTTATATTAGCAATATAGTGCCCCTTTAATCTTTTCAAATAATTTTCCAAAAATGGATCATTCCCCCCCATTCTAAATAATAAATTAAAAGACAATGAAAGTGCTATTTGCCTGTACATGTCTATTTTTATCCTTACTCGCGCTATTCACCCATCTGCTTCATCTATCCTACAGTGGAATAACTTATGGTTAAATTAAAATTTCACTCATTCTACAACACATGGGGAAAAGGAAATTTAAATTCATTGTTCCAGAGGTCTACCATGTAATCAATTCTATTATTAAGGATAGCGGTGTAATGAGCCAGCACTGATTACAATGATTCAGGCTTGTAGAAGGGATTTGGAAATGATAGCTAAAATTCAGCAATCCTTGAAGCTAAAAAGAATCCCTTGCTATGGGCTCCTGTTTGTCTCATGCACACCTGCAGCATTGTGTTCTTGCACCTTTCCAACCTTTCCTATTGTTATTTGCATATCAATGGAACCACTCTCTATCAGATTAATACCAAAGTCATTTCAGCCTAACTGCAATCAAGTGGACATTTGAGAATATTATGCATGGCCCGCATCATTGACACTAAGCTTAGGAAATCTGATTAGCACAAAATTGCATCTGACAAGGAAATCAGAAAGCTGTCAAACACAATGACATGGATTCAATGCTTCCAAGGTAGATGGGGTGAAATGAACTAGGCTGGTTTGGCACCAATACCAAGAATATAAAATGAAAAAAAAGATTTGATATATCTAGCAACAAACCGCAACAGCATAAAATGCAAAACAAAGAGAAATGGAAACAGTAATCTATATTACATACTTTATATATATAATAAATATTATAAATAGAACCAACACAGCTATATTTAGCTTTATCTACAAACAAGTGTGTTTGTCAATATTAGTAGAATGCTACTCAAAGTATCAACAGAACTATACAGATTTAGAACTACACATTCAGGGTTATTCATCAACAGGGGCAATCATTTACAGAAGTCTAGTAACCCATAGCAACCAATCAGAATTTGTCTTTCAGAATTCTAGTTTTCTTACAGCAGTGAATGCTAACTTATGATAGGTTAATAGATCTCTAGAAAGTTTGCCCCTGTTGATGAACTCCCCTGATTATGTTTTCATGTACATACTGTATATATATATATATATACTGTATATATACAGTATATATATATATATAACATTAAGGTTTCAATTTATCTATCATGCTGTGCTGCTCTTTAAGAAAAAAATGTTTAAAAAAAAAAAGTTTTATTTTGTGTATTTGGACACATTTTGTTAAAAACAGCCACCTTGAAAAAGAACAGGCAAGCATAAGAAAAAGGCAGAATTCTAAGTATAATAAGATTCTGCCCTGAACTAATGTTCAGTTTTAGGTTCAGATCAATTATAAACCATGAAGTGCATTCAAAGTATAAATCAATCACTAATTAAATGATCTGAATTTCATGTATACAGACGCCTTGACTATGTTATTAAAAAACGTATTCCTTTACCAAAAATGCACGTCTACATATTAAACTGCAGTTGTAGAGTACAGAGTACAAAATTTCCCCAGGCATTTTACATTCAGTGATACAGTACACCCGCTTCAGAATCTGTGGTTTTATATATTCGGGCATAACAATCCTCTAATCTATGCCAAATCTTAAATTAAATATAATCTAACATGTCAAAACACAGGACAGATTTTACTTAACTTTAAGGCAACATTTAATAGCTATATGTAAAAAAAAAAAACTATATCTCATGAATCAGAAGCTTTTAGAATTACACTTGGCAGAAATAACTTGAAGTATCTGATTTTTTTAGGAGTTCACCACACATATCCCCTCATTTGTGGTGGAAGGAATTTGGCTTTACTGATGGTTGTCAACTCAATACATGGCTTTGTGTCTTACTGTAGAACGCCTGTAGGTAGGCAGGGCCACCAGCAGAAACCTACTTTGACCTAGGGCCACGTAGCAATAGGACATTAAGCATGGTCCCTGTCAAACTTATAACTGTTGCATTTCAAGCTCCATAAATTTATATCCAAAGACACCTTCTTTTGAAACAGTCAAAATATAAAATAATGCTATACAGAATATAATTAAAGTTTAAAGTGCACCTGTCACCTCAAAACTAATACCAAATTAGGGTCTACTAATGAAATAAACATTTTGTAAATATATATATATATATATATATATATATATATATATATATATATATATATATATATATATAAAAACGTATATACTCGTGTATAAGTCGAGAAATTTAGGTCAAATAAAGCATTTAAAATCATATACTCGACTTATACTCGAGTAAATACAGCACTCTGAAAAAAATAAAAAGCTATGAGCCGCTTTTGCCTTCGCTGGATTGGTTGAGGCAAGTGGAGGGGGTGGTGCACACATCCGGGTCTCTGCTGATAATATAATTCTCCGGCACTCCATAAAGTGAAAAGATTGTTTCATTGATGTCACATAGGTAAGCAATACAATATTTTAAAAAACAATAAATAAGCCAACGTGTAAAAAGTGTGCATTGAGATCGGGTTTATAAAACAAAAGTTAATTGCTTCCGGCTTGCCTGTAATTGGTTGGTGCAATCCACATGATCAGCCCTGTATTATCCGTACTGCACAGCGCTTGCAGCCCTGTAAATTAAAGAAAGGAATCGAAAGAGCGGGACTAAGCAATAATTGCCCCACATAAAGCCGCAAATGTTACTGTGCGCTAGTCAGGACCGACAACATGTTTAGACATACCTGTACTTCTCACGTAGGGCAATACAGTATGTTTTCAAATATAAAGCTGCCATTTTCAAATACTAGTGTAGTATGGCTTCCAGGTACAATGCTGCACTCTGCTGCGTCTGTCCCCTCAAATCAGTCAGCTCCTCACACACTTAACATCCCCCCACTCCTTCCTCGACTTATCCAAGGGTCATATTAAAGTTCTTAATTTTTGGCCCAAAAGATGACCTCGACTTATACACGAGGTCGACTTATAGACGAGTATATACGGGTATATGTATTTTAAAAAAATTTACCTTTATAAAGCATTTCTCTCTGTCATTTTCCCTGTCAGCCTGACGCCTGACTTTTCTTTCCCGAGTCAGGTTGGACGAAGCTAAATGATGATTGACATTGTAACTCCTCCAATCAGATCTCTGCTAGATCGTGATTTAAGGGATCTGATTGGAGGAGCTATAATGTCAATAATTTAGCCCTGCCCAACTCCAGAAAGAAAAGTCAGGCTGACAGTGAAGATGACAGAGAGAAACACTGTATAAAGGTACATTTTTAAATACATATATATTTACAAAAATGTTTATTTCATTAGTAGAACCTAAATTAGTATTAGAGTTCTGAGGTGACAGGTGCACTTTATAAGATCGGTATTTACAAAAACAGTCCTCAATATATTATTGTTCTCTTGAAAATCAATTCTCCCATAAACTTTGTCAACAGAAAATGATAGGAAAAAAAACACTTTTATATTGCTTAGCTATAAATATTTCAACTTATTAACACAAATTATTACGAGAATAATATACATATCTCTAATAATGACTCTGCTTTAAGTGTTAACTTGGGAGAGAATACATTGCCCAGGTGAAACACTGGAATGCCAGTCTCCTGGGAAGCAATTAAGATGAAGGATATGCTTCTTAAAAGTTAAGATTAGTAATCAAACCTATGTCACCAAGCCAGTTCTGTTTTCTATGCATATATTAATAGACAAACTACTTCAATACAATTATAAATCAATCAGTTTACACATTATAAGTCTACAAATTTCTAGTTTAAACCACTTTGGACTAACAATTATTCCCATAGGACTGCTTTGAATATATTACACTTTAGTGAAAAACATCAGTTATTGGCCCTTTAGAAAACTATGTAAAAAAATTTCTAAGGAAGATTGGGACATAGTTTTAAGAATGAATGCTGCAATCATTTTATGGGGAAATAAGACCTTTTTTTTGTAGTAAAAAGATATGAACTGTGTAGTTTTTTTACTCGCACTATAATAGTATGTTCCCTACTTTAAAAAAATGATGATAAATGCAAAAAAAAAACTGAACCTACAGGAGCTAAATGTGGGAAGTGGTAGGCAAACATTACCTTAAAACTTCTAGAACTAACAATTTAATGTTACTTTGAGTTTAATAATATCAGATAAAGGGGGTTATTAACTCAAGTAAGAATTCGACTGTTGAATTCTCAAACAGTGGATTCACATAGCAAATCTGCAACCGTGACAATATGCCCATAGCAAATCCAGGACCATGACAATATTCCCATAACAAATCCAGGACCGTGACAATATTCCCATAACAAATCCAGGACCGTGACAATACAATATTCTCATAGTAAATCCTCGACCGTGACAATATTCCCATAGCAAATCCACATCAGTGACAATATTCCCATAGCAAATCCACATCAGTGACAATATTCCCATAGCAAATCCACAACCGTGACAATATTCCCATAGCAAATCTGCAACCGTGACAATATGCCCATAGCAAATCCAGGACCATGACAATATTCCCATAACAAATCCATGACTGTGACAATATTCCCATAGCAAACCCACGTCAGTGATAATATTCCCATAACAAATATACGACCGTGACAATATGCCCATAGCAAATCCACGACCGTGACAATATTCCCATAACAAATAAACGACCGTGACAATATTCCCATATGAGGTGAAGACCAGGGAGTGAAAAATTGTGAAAGGTAGAAATGTTAACTATTGAGTTGAGGTTACCTTGGTCTGCAGTGTTAATGTGTCACCTACAGCATTACCCACAATTCAAAGTCTCTAATAACTTGCATATTGCCTACTGTCACTTTAACTGTTGTTTTTATAAAAGTTATGATACCTCCTGGATCTGTCCTTTCCCTGGGTCTCTTACTTTACCATAATATAAGGAAATCATTTTCACATCTGTAGATGTGACTCTTATTGTTTAGTATGCAATACACACTGCACATAGAATAATTAAATATTTATTGGTCCTTTTCACTGCAACCTTTGCAATAAGCTTTAGACAGACCTGTAAAACATAACAGATTAACTATTTGATAATGCCTGTATTCTCTTTTTGTATTTTCCTTAATATTTATATATATCAAGGGATATTGCAGTCAATTATTAAAGCTATGTTGCCTCTATATTTTTTTTTCTCAAATAAATACAGCATAAAACATGTAAACGCCACCTAATTTACAAAGGGCTGATTTTCGAAAATTTATGGAACCTCCTAACACCCCCTAAAAAAAATCCCAGTTTTACTTTCGAAAGAGCCAAGTTACTGGTAGCACTGCATTGCTATAGGTAAATTGGTGGGTTAAATGGCCAAAGGAACTTCGAGATGGGTCACTCCTGACCAGCACCATTCCGTTTGTGCATATCTGCATTCGACTAGGTGTTTCCATATTGCATGCTTCATCCAAGGTAAGTCCAGAAAGTTTTCAACAATACTACAGTTGTGTCTGAGGAAATGTTATACTGACCTTAGTTGAGGTGAAAACTACATCAGTTCAAAATCATGCACAGAAAAAGAATGTAACACATACATTAAGAGCTACGCCCCATTGTTCTGCATCTGTCTCTGTGACAAGTTCTCATCCTAAGAAGGTCATCTGGCTTCTGTTTTTGATCTTTTCATTTGTGCTTCAATTGTTTTCGGACCATGAAATAATGATGAATAAACGAACAATAATAATTTAAAAGAATATGAATAAACAATAAGTGCTAACAATAATTAGGGTATATTTTTTTTAACTGTATATAGGACTGCCAGGAAATTGCAAATCAATAAAACGCAAATTTCCCTCACCCGATAGTCAGCAGCTTCGCTGAGACACTCAGGGAAATTAAAAGCTTTGTAACTTTGCTTTATAGGACTTTACAATCTACCAAGTTTGTGTTCAGTAATAATTCTACCAACTGTTTCTGTATGACAACATTCTCATTAGAATGCACAACAGATCTAGGAGACACACAGTATACATAAAACACAAGCACATTTGCATTAAAATCCAGCAAGCGTAGACCATACATTTTTAGCAAGGAAATCAATTTATCTGCTGTATCTTTATTTCTGATAACCCAGCTGTGAAATTATAACACCTATTATTAATATTAAGTAAGGAGCGATCAGTGACCAGGAGCTGGAAAGCAATTAATTCTACACAATTACCAAGATTGAAAGGGTTCTCCTTTATGGTGGTTTTTAATGCACATCAGTTTTCAGAGAAGCTTTAAAAAAAAGGGCATTAAAAATAAAACTGCAAGGCATTTTGTTTCAAAAAAACGCAGCAGCACATTAAGTGAAAATACGCTTTCTGTAGTGAACAAATCTATAGATCTCAATACAAAAAGTTAAACACTTTTTTTCTATAAAGATTGAAAACAAAGCTTATTCTGTGCAGTAGGAGGGAATGGTTCATCTAAAAAAGGGCAATATTTGGGGTTGGCAGTGTTCACTTTGGGTAAACAACAGATTATGATGTATATGATATACAGTACAGTGGTACTGGTATGGACGAGAGACTATATGCTCCGCATATAAATTTCTTGAGATACGAGCTGCGACTCGGACCGTTTTCCTATTTGAGATACCAGTCGTTGGGGCCAGAAAGTATTCATTCTATATGTATTATTTTAAAAGGGAATAATTGGTTTGAGATATGAGCTGTCTTGAGTTACAAGCTTGGTCATGGAACAAATTAAATTCATATCTCAAGGTACCACTCTATGTGTGTCTACATGAAATGACAGCTCAGCACTAAAAAATGCTAATAGAACTTTCTGTACAGTATTATGTATACTATTTATTGCTCCGATTACTCTTTTCTCTATACTTATATACTTTGTGATGCAATTTTGCCCTCCAGTCTACTATAACTTACAGTCCCCACCATCCTCAATGGATGTCACACATTCATAACCTACTGCACTTCTTAGATTCATCTTCATGGCAGTCTTAAATATAACCTATACTTCTTTATCAGTAGTGATATTATTATTTGAGTAACCATCCTCCCATTCCTACCAGCAGGTTTCCCCTACAACAAGATACAGATTCACCAAAGACTACAATATAACAGTCATTAGTTCTGACTAATCTTGGACACTTCTAAATCATATATCAAGGGATAACTATCTTTGGGGGGTTTATTTTTCTCCCTACATGGTCAGTAACGGCTAGTTTTAATGGCTAATTTGAAATGCCATTTATTTGTTTCATATTTATGTCATCCCTTGCACACCCTCTAAGTTAGGATTTTATAACTGTTAAGTTAAGTAGAGAGTGTCTTTTTTACGGATGTAGAAGACCGAGACTGGAAGTAACCAGTTGTGGGACTGTCTGCTTCTGGGTACTGAGTACTGAGAAAGTGACTCAAAGAAAGACTCCTAAACAGAGGCAGTTCTGGCTAGTTTTATGCCCTGGGCGAACCACAAGCACCCCTTCCCCCGGACCACCATCAGTCCATGGGTAGTTCTGTCTGGGAGCTGGTCTCATCATCCTTGCCACAGTTCCTGCCAGGCTTGTCATTTTTATTAAACTTCCCTTGTATAAGTTCCAAGTGTCCCCCATAGAAACACAGCAGATGCCAGTAAAGCACAAGTCCAGCGATCTGGTGGGACACAGCTACCCTGCCGTGGTATAGAAAGCTAATGCGCTGTGCCAAAGGCCGAGGGATATGGAGACAGTTTGGCCCATGTGGGACCCAAAGAAATCCTTTGCTGTTGGGCAAGGATGAGGGCACAATCTTCCCTGAACTATTTTTTAGTTCTTTCAGCGAAGACTGCACTGGGAGCTTTAAGTTGTGATTGGATGAGCTAAGCCCTATCCCGTCTAGAGAAACGTGCTCTGATTGGTTGGAATCCCTGCCTTCTTGGTGAAAAGCACTGCTAACGCCCCCATTTTAACCATCAGCTAGTGTCTCCGCTCAGCATAGCTGGACACCAGGAAGTTATGTTTTGAGTTTTTTTTTTTTTTTGGACGGCACTCATGCGCCCTCAAATAGATTGCTCCCTGGGCAGTCGCCCACACTGCCAATAGCTAAAACCGGCCCTGCCCCTAAAATGTAATGAACATTGCTGGTATCAGTCTCTGACCAGAAAGAGAAACATATAATATAGGTCTGAACATCTGTGAAAAAATAATCCCTATGACTGGACCCTTACAAATCCCTAGTAAAACTGAAGTATTTATATAATTTAAAGACAAAAACTCAAACGGTAACATACCTAAACTCTGTTCTGCACAGGAAGATAGCGAATAAACTAAGCACAGTAGTGAGGTAAAGTATATGTCATGGCTGTAAAGTAAATAGCATAGTTTAAAAATGACCTCATTTAATGTACAAAACAATGTACAGTTAACATCTATCTTTCTAAGTGAAAGATTTGCTGTGCGTGCATTATCCTCCATAGAAACATTGCATGAAGTGTATAAAATAACATCCATAACGTGTACAAGCACCTGGTCCACTGCACTATTAAATATCAATACAATCTGTGTTCATATCATCTCCATACTAATAAGATCGATTACCTCTGATTGATTGCCTTGTCACGCCAACATACTGCTAATCAAACAAATGGAACTGCTGGGATATGGAGCATAGCTGTAGGTAGCTCTTAACATGCATAATGTAACTAAATGGGAAAAAAAACATCAGAGGCTAAATACGCCACTGGCCAAGCACTCGTTACCCATGGTTCTATGGCAGCCTCTCAGCAACCCATCTATTATAACTATGGTTTGACATGCTTCTGTAAAAGTTGGGATGCATAAAAAGTACAGCGCTAAAGAAAACCAAAGCGCTTTAGTTATTAGCTTCTCTCATGTTGCCCTTTACTGAAACTTTGTGATGAAGTAATACATTAATCCAAAAATCTCAGTGCCCGCGCTAGTACACTGTCAAACTCTGTGCTTACAGACACCAAACAAATTTTAATTTGAATCTTAAAATATAACTTCTCAGGAAAACGAAGGAGGGGAAAAAACCAAAAAGAACATGATGAAATCAGAACGCAGGATCTTTATTATTAAAACTTGCTGTGGGATTTTGTTAATAATAAAGAATTAGGAGAGATGCATATTAATTAGAAATCAGAATGTTTAAGGTTACAATAAGGGCGCCACTCGCAGAACAGCGAGCAGTGATTAGGTGTCCCTGGTGTTACAGCCAGATGATAAAAGTGCAGATTATTTTGTAGTTCAGTTATTAAAAATGAACACAGACAGTAGAAACAGAACCGCCATGCACAAAGGTGATCTTGGAGAGCATAATTAGGAGTTATCTTTATTTGCACCAAAAAGTAGATGAAATTCCACTGTTCTTTTATTTATATCTGTGTCAGAAGAAAATTCATAGATTTTGGATTAAATTTGAAGACCTACAGAGATACACATTTAAAGGAAATACTAAATACACAAATGCATTTATTTTAAACTCTCTTAAATGAGTTTCATATTTTCTTTAAATATATTTTAAGCCATATGTCAGTTGCATCGTTGTCCTTTTCAGTACCAAAGAGATAAATCCACATACATCACATGAACAATTCCTGTATCAAACAAAGTTCAATTTGATTGGATTTGCCTTTGTTAGCAACTATTTTCTCTTGCTACTGCTGGCACATATTTCCCAACTTTATGGTAAATTTAACAGGGCCGCTTTTAAACAAAATGGAGACCTGAGCAGAAATGAAGGAAGGGCCATGACTGGCAAAGGGTTGATGAACAGTTATATTTACTTCTACCTGATAACTCTGCCGAACTAAGACTCACACACCATTCTTTTTGGGTTGAAAAGGACACAGCATTTATTAACCATATGCCGTACACATAATAGTATTTTAACCACAACTTTTTAACTGATGGTCCTAGAAATTCAGTTGAAATCCAAACGCCAACACCACCTATCAGCCGCATTCCACCAGCTCGATAATATGCCAAACCACCTGGCTGGGACTCCGTGCCCTGCATAGAAGTTCAGTTGAAATCGAAAGCCAACACCACCTATCAGCCGCATTCCACCAGCTCGATAGTATGCCAAACCACCCAGCAGGGACCCAGTGCCCTGCGTTAGCACTTCCATGCTTATAATTTAATATCCCTAACTCCTTAGGGTATGCTACATATCGTTCCAATAGCGGCCCCCTTTCTCAGGACCACCGCCCAAAATGCTGAGACAACTATCTACGCACCTAATATTAAGAAGAGAGGGTGGGGACCACTCCTTCACTGTCTCCCTCTCTCCGCTGTCCCTGCTTGACATCTATTTATTTTACCCACAACCCCTTCACCTTTCTCTTTCCTGTTCCCATCCCCTCCTAGTCATATCCGCCCTCCCCTAGTAGCTCTGGGCTCCCTCCTTCATAATAAATGTTTAGCCATACCCCACCAAGTTGTCCATCACATGCGCTGTGAAATATTTCATCCAGTATTAAATAGTTGCAAAAAACAATAGCGCAGGTGCCTGGAAAAAATGCAGTATATAATATTGCACTTAAAGTGTGAGTATATCCTATTTATAAAGTGCCCTATTAAAGTATTGTAAAGTGTAAAAACGACTAGTAAAATCCTCTCACCTTTTCACTCTGCAGCACTTGTTATCCCTCTGTAAAATATTCCTCCTTCCTGTAGTGGAGAAGCCCACCCCCCCACCCCTCTCACAATCTCTTATCTTCCTTCATAAAGATGACCTACTAGTAGAAGAAAATGGCCTTTAACCAATTCTAGATATAGTACTTATAAAAAGCTTAATTTTCACCTTATATTAAAGGGTACAGTGCACCTTTACTATTTGAGTGTATATAAACAATTGTTTTCTCTTTTGCAAGAATATATAGTACTAATCATTTTTTACACTGCTTTACCTTTAAGAATCAGAAAAAAAAAGTAATTAGTCTGTACTGTGCGGAGGTAACATTTATCAAATAACAAAGAGGGGTACCAAAATGCCATGGGCTGTTTTCATGGAATTATAACTGCACTTCTCACAAATAACTCATATTTCTTATAATGACATGTGACTAGAAGTTTCTTTGTGTTAATAATATGATCTTTTTTAAATGTAAACAGCTGATTGATTGCACCTGGATTTTTTTCCAATGGTATTTTTTTTCAAAATTAAGAGTATAAATGGATTCATGCAAAACATATGTCATTATCAGGTCCATATTTTATCATGGAGTTATACAGACCAATACTGTGCCAGTATCACAAGGGACACCACACAATTAGGTGGGGTACAGAAAAAAAGCAAAAAGACCAATTACAAAATAAAATGTGTTCAAAGGGTAAACACAAAAGGGCTTTTAAATTTCTGCACTCCTATTAAGTCCCTCAGGCAAAATGTCTGGAAAGTATTATAAAAGGGTACATGTTGGCAGAAAAAAATATACCAGATGCAATTTTAAAAAAATTACTTATCATTTATTACAGAACTAATATTATTAATAATAAAACATAAAAAAAAATTGAAAAATATAAAAACCATCAAAAGATGGCGTACCCTCTAATAGAAACAAGTGTAAGATAGCACCAAATCAAATACATGGCGTGCTTGCTACAAAATAAACACGG
>WMED01008097.1:0-17157 GCA_019650415.1 Pipa parva | reverse complement strand
CAGAGCCGGCACTGTTTTCATCATGTATTTATCATATAGAAAATTTGCCCAAGGTGTACTGAGGTGAATATGTGGATTTAACATCCCCAAGACATTGGGGTTACTGGTCTTAAGAAAATGCAAATCAATGAAGTATGGAAAATAGTGACAGGAATAAGTAAAGACTAAGAAGTGGTGTACTAGATAAGCAAATCTGTAAAACACAATTGATATTTATCAAAGTCGAAAAGGTTTTTTAAAAGCCTATTGCTGGAGCAACAGTCTTTATTTGATTATGTCGGTATTGTCTATTTAAAAATACTCTTTTTCCATGTAAGAAATAACTTTTTTATGCATTTTTTTATATCAAAAAGTTATTTTCGATCTTTAAAAATCCCAAAAATGCTTGATAAATAACCCATTTAAATGTGTAAACAAGAATCATTTGAATGTTCTTAAAGATTTTATTTTTTTTTAGCGGCTTACCATCAATCTGAAGGGAGCTCTATATCACCACCACCAAGGGACCCCACTCCCAAGCTGGTATCACAACCGTCCATAAGAATTACCCTATGCTTAGGGGTAACACCCTATAGGGGTAACTTTTTGGGTGAATGTACTAATGTATTTTTACACCTAATTTTCAGATTAACCCTTTGTTTTGTTTTTTTGGGGGGGGGGGTTTATATGTCTTCTTTATATTTTTTCAACATTTCTTTTATTAAATAAGCATGCTTGTGAACAAACAGCTTTCATATACACAGGGCCAAACAAGTATTTATCTCTAATTATATTATTTGTTCCGAAACAGTTTATATATTAGGCAGAATAATGTAACTCTTTCTAATTATATAAGAATATTAAAATAGAATTACCATGAAATAACAGTATCACCACTGAGATACATGAAAGCATTATTATTATTTAACTATATGTAGAATTAAACACATAGCTGAGAGCGACATATTACATCTGTCTGATACTTTGTAATCACAAAGACGTTACTAAATGCTTTACTAACTGTCACCTTTAATAATCACTGCCCAAAACTAATTGAATGGTTTCAATATACCTTATTCACAACAAATCAACATAAATACATCATTAAAAAAAATATTTAAAAAATGTATATCACAATATACATTATAATTATATGAAATAATAACGTATTGGCAGCTGTGTATAGCACGATCTCAAGCCAATCATTTCATTTTCAGTGGAAACATTGACAAAACCAAACGTTTACTCAACTTGTGAGAATTGTTTAAAGAGTGGTATAGTAAGGAAGGATTGCAACGCTGCCAGAGGAACAGGATGTGGTTTTTTACAATGAATTAATTAATTCTTTTTTTACCTTTTATCTTGTAAACGCTTGGGGTGAAATTTACTAGTCGAAAATGGTTTTTTGTTTTTTTTTTTACCGTTGTCATCAACAAGACATTACTAAAACACAACCATTTTTCAGTTTATTTTCAGCTGTGCAGAATAGATTTTTTTTGTAGATGTTGGCCTCCAATATGTGCCCATTATTAATTTCACTTTTCAGACTGGAACTTGGCAGTTTTTCATGGAATTCTCATAAATACATCAGAGTCCGCAGTTTGAGAATCTAACGTCTTGCAGGTCCTGAATAAACAACGTCCATAAACAGTAAAGGCCAAATACTATCGTTATCTGCAACAATAAAATAGACTCCACGGTGTCTGCTTTATGAGCACATTTAAAACAAATAAGTCATATTTAAATGATTAAATAGGCAAAAGAACATAGACAGTGACTGACTGTGTGAGTATTATGGAAAGATAAACATAAGTTTGATGCTTAGAATATATTCTTAGACACAGCATACATTGTATTTATTCAGCGCTGATTATATTATGCAGCACTTTACAGAGATTCATTCATTTCAGTCCCTGCCCCATGGAGCTTACAATCTAGTTTTCCTATTCAGTCACATACAGATGTATGTTTTTGTATTGTGAGAGGAAACCCACACAGGTGTGAGGAGAACACACAAAAGCCATGCAAATGAAATCCAGGGTGGAATCAATCCCAGAAGCCAGCATTGCAAGGCAGCAGTGCTAACCACTGAGCCACTGCACTACTCAGGCTAGGAGAGTGTAATCCAAACAAATTAGTGGAAATGTAATGGTATAAGGTTGCTTTGGCCTTGTATAGTGTGTGATTTACACAGAGTGCCAGGAATAACAAATCAGAAAAACCACAGATCTTTTCTACAATATAATTCTGCCCCTTGTGGTCAAAGGTGTAAATTTCATCATGCAGTAATAATGATTTAAAGCATGTATAAAAATGCTTTAAGATGTATTAGTCCAGTTTAAAAAAATAAATGAATACTGTGGTATTAATGCTCTGACTGGATGAAGAGGGAATCTCTCTCAAAAGTTTGTCTTAAACAATGAACTGTTAGGCCAAATAAAAAATATAATATCACAGTACTCATCTTTCTAATTAAAGCTTGCTTGTAAGCTATGCAAAAACTATTTAGTGAAGATATTTAGAGCTAGAGTCAGTAATGTAGATCTTCAGTTTTAATAAACCCTAAGTAGATAGAAGTCCTGCTTAATGTAAATCTACTTTGGTCGTGGAATATAATGTTGACAACTCCAGGTGAAAATACTAAGATTACTATGTTACCAAGTGAATCTACTGTGACCAGTTGTCCTTATAATAAATGTGTAAATAAACATTATATTTATATATATATGGATTATTCCCGTATTCGCGTCCATTCACAACTTTCTCCAACTCCGCTTAATCAACAATCTCTGTGATGTAACAAGTTCGCGACCAATTCTGACGCTTGCTCCAGTCGCAAACGTACGGAGCCCTTCGCATCAGTTTGTGTGCATGCGCACAGGTAATACGGCTATTCAACATGCAACCGAGTCTGTTGAACGAGTGGATGCTGCAGGGTGTACTGCTCCGAATTCACCTGTTTGCCTTCGCCACATCAGAGTGGCGAATTGAAGGGTTTGATGGCAGAGCTCCAGTGTTACGTAAGGCGACTATTCATTCAAAAATAACAATGGCAACTGCGACTAACTTAGTCTGCTATTAAACATGAACTAGGCATAAGGTAACATATACAAATAAGTATATTTCACTTATACACAGTTAGTGGGATATGATGAGACTGACATCACTGCCCTTCACTGGAGGAGTTCTCCTCACTCCGCATGACTTCTCATCTTACTATTGTGCGACTGACTGCGCCGCACTACGCATGCGATGGCGTTTGAGGGTGTCCGCTGCTTCATGAATAAGGAGAAGTAAATTCGCGACTTCCTAATCGCATTGACACAAACATACGCGGAGTCACTATGCAAGGCAAATTCAGACTTTGATGAATAACCCCCATATGTATATATAGAGAGCTTAGGGATGATTCAAAGGAAAAGAAGAGGGGTGGGACCAATATCATGTATAAAAAGGAATAAGCAGTTGCTGAAAGATGTAAAATGCACTAAAACAAAACAAATATAAAATATACCCACATCTTCCAGCATCTCACGTAATAAGCATAGAAGGAAAAAGAACATATGGAAATATTACATATGATATAATTGCTACATCTAATCACGTTTGTTGTGTAACATTATGTTGGGGAAAAAACACAAAGTCGAAAGTACTTTTGAAATAAAGAGTTCCCTAATTAGATCTAAAAGCTAAAAAAGCATGAGTATATCAGTGTGGGAATCTGTGCATGTGAGCATATTCCGTTTTCCTGTCAGTGGGTACTGATGCAATCATTACAGATTGGCACACTTGAGGATTTATACTCTGTTGTATAGTTCTGCCTACTGAAACATTTAGAAAATTCACTATGTCATCATCTCAATTCACTGAATAGGAAATCCCTAGGCAATGAGATCACAAGAGCCTAGTCTTTCAAAACCACAGAAGCAGGAAGTGATGTGTAGACCAGCCACACACGGGAGTACAGGTGGATCGGAGGCTCAGAAATGAGGGACAGACCTTTAGTGAGGATATATTGGTGAAGGATACACTAGGATCAGACCATTTATATTAATGAGAGAGGGTAGTTCAATGCACCACTGTAGGAATGACAAGTTTTCAATAGAGGGTGATTTAAATAAAGTTTGTATGCTTACATTTCTTCACATCACAGAAGGTGCTGAGTATTTTTTCCAGAATTAACTTTTCTTTTTGTAAAGTAACATAATTAAAATGCACATCCTTTAAAAATGTACATTAATTAAAAAGTACAGTAGATATGGTTATGATGGAATTGTCTCCTTTAAGAACAAAATTAACCACCAACAGGAGACCCCTGTGAGAATGATGTCACTTCCCTTTAATATGGCAATTTATTAACCATTTGGCACTGATACTATTTGCTAGATTATGCTCAGAATTACATTTTGCCACTTTACTTCATTGCGGCATGAATATGCTAAATAGAGTAGGATATTGTATTAAGTATTTCACTCTCCTAAGTAAAAGTTAATTAAGTATATGGAGAATATATTGAATGCAATGTAATGTGTTGAGCTACAGATATAGCATTAAAAATGCATTATGTTAAATTCTATAGTAGTAGCCCCAATTAGTGGACCATATAGGCAAATGTATTTGAGAATATTTTCAGAAATATTTAATTACTGGGTGGGATCCAAGACATAATAAAAGGTATTGCTTTTGAAGGGAAAGTGCTCTTTGACATTTGGATCTCCACAACAACAGTGGGAGGACCCGTTAGTCATGAAAGACACATGAAGTCAAACTAATAGATCACTTAAAGAAGCCTTACTCTTTCTCTTTCTAGCCTTAGCTAGAATGAGTAGCTTACCCCAACAAGGAGCACAGTGAGTATAGGATATCCAGGTGTCTGTGATGGATGGTCTAGCATCGTAGAGAAGGGATTGTGAGTAATAGGGACTTAGGGTGGTAAGCGTACAGATCTGAAGATTTGAGTGTACCCTTGGAGTGAGAAGTGCCCTGGTGTTCATCTCTGATACTGGTAGCTGGATTCACTTGCAGTATTTCCCAAGAAGAGGGATGCTTCATAAGAGTCTCCACTGGCTATTGTTACAGGAGGAGGGTAACACAAGTGATGCTAGATGATATGATATGAGATGTAAACTTGTGCTACTGAGTAACTAAGTGCTACAGGTTCTGAGTTTGTGTTCCATTAAGGATTAGAGAATTTGTGACTATCAAACCATAGTGATAAGAAGTGTCAAGAGTTCACTTTGACGAATAAGCCTCATAAATTAGATGTAAAGTCTCCCCACTAGACACCCTATGCTATGAGCAGCTTATGTTAAACATACCTCCTTATGCTGTTCAGTTTCCCCCAAGAGACCACACTACATATACCCTCATATGTATGTATGTACAATGTATATATAATTATATTTATAAAGCACCATAAATTTACGCAGCGCTGTACAATTCAGCAACACAAGTATAATATAGACATGGGAAAAGTTCATTAAACAATACAAGTATAATATCACAAGGATACTAAACTTTAAGTGCTAAGTTGTGTTTGACACAAGAGGTTGCAGGTCCCTGCCCCATAGAGCTTACAGTCTAAATATGCTGCACAGTTTACATTTATACACATGAGTTGTATTGTTTCATATTAAAAAACCATATCATGTTTATGTTTTTTTTTTTTTCTCATACAGTTTTTAAAATTTTCTATTTCATGTTTCCAGGATTTGTTAAATATTCTTTGAACCCACATCTTTATATCATTCTGCATTGTTATGATTTGATCTTTGGACTCATAGCACTGGTGTAAGTAAAAGGTAAGTTGATCTAGAATGTCATGTTTGGTTTACTGTTAATCTAAACATCATCTGTTTCTGTAATGGTTTCCTTTAAAGAGTTACATTATTTTTCAAGAGGTGGTTTATTTATTTTTATTTTTATGATGAAATTCATTAATTTAGGCTTCTGGTTTCATTAGCTAACATCTCAGAGCTGATTGCTTGGTTGTAAATTGATCCGATAAATATTTGGTCATATGATACAGATGTAGTAGACACAGTATTCTAGGTATAATATATTAATATGATCAAAATTCTTAAAGTTTTTTTTTAAATACATTTAATTTCAGGATGTGGCATGGTGGGACCTAATACAATGAAGAAAACTGTTTAGTATCATTTATTACAGCACTAAAACATTCCATCAAGTGCACTGGAGACTTCTTGCTATACTTTCTGGACCTCTTTTCTATTTCCTGCTTTATTAACCTCACTCATGGAGTCAGCCTTTTCTAGGAGCCATCTTGTTTAGCACCTTGCTCATTGCAGTGTCTAACATAGATTTGCCATGTTTGCGTTCCCTAGTGAACAAGAGAGCCTGGCCAACACTGATGTGCATCAATGCCAAGGTCTAGTCAGGCAGTAAATGTTCAAAGTGGATATTCAGAGCCAAGGAGTCAGGGCAGACAGCAAAGATTCAAGGTCAAATGTCAAAGCCAAAGGTCAATATATGGATATCCAAACAGAGACAAGGCTTAGGCAGAAACAGGAAGAACAGGAGCCAACTTGTGCAAACAGAAATGACTGGGCTTACATTAGGCAGATTTATGCATGATAAGCAGAAACTAAGCTGTATAAATGCAGCTGAACAGCAGCTAACCCAGTTCAGCAATATACTAATGGACATCAAGCATACAGAATGCCTTATCTAGAAATCTGCTGCCTTCTAGTGTAGCAGGGTAAGAGAAAAAAGTTCAAATGAAAAGGTTCAATTATGGTCAGAGATATTTCTAATATACTTGACAGGTGTTCTTTAATTTCTTAATAAGGTACTTATTATTAAGGTGCTTCTTTAATTCCTTAAAACTCTGCTAACCAAGACTGAGCTGTTGACTACAATTAAAAGAGAAATACAAGCTTTCCACATGCAAACTCCCATGAGATATATATATAGCACAAATGTTCAAAAATATGTCTACCAGTCAAGCCTCAGTAAAGTAACCTAAATTGACTGAGATATCAATAGCATATTAACTGATAGCCAAGGTACTGTATCTTGCAATGTTATAATAGAGCAGCTACTATTAAAGCAACAGGTGAACTTTCTGCCCTTGAATCTCTACTAACCACCAGCATGATATCCCCCTTTCTACTCCTCAGATTGTACCCTAATCCAATGCCCCAGCTTCTACATATTTTATGTTATTGATATTTTTGTTAAAAATAAGAGAAACCCACGAAAACATTTATAAATCACCCTCCAACATCATAAATGTTAAAATGAAAGTCAGCTGTCCAGAGACAGGAATAAACTGTGGTCTTTCTTCTAAAACACAGGTGAAATTGTTTGCGCCTTTGGATAAAGTAAATAGTGAGGGATCCTCCTGGGAATTATTTTGAGTGGTTGCTGTACAAAATATTTTACAGTACATGGAAAGGCGTGTCCCTGGCAAACGTCTGTCTACCTTTACAGGCAGAAAGTAAATGGCTCTGCCCACTAAGAACCCCTGAAAAGAGATGCAGCATGTTGGTAAAGCCAGATTCATGTAGTGGTGATTTTAAAATACTAAGGGAGGGAGTGCACTTCCATGCAGGACTAAGGGACACGCTTCCTCACTTATAACTAGCTTCATCTATGTGCATCACTTTCCAGGGCTGTACTGCCTACTTGCTAACTGAAAAGGTAGACTTGTTCCAGAGGCAATAGCAGGGAAATGAGCAGTCAGCCCTTAATAAGAACTCTGAAGAGCACAAAGGTGAAATTATCTTTTCATTTTGTTTTTTCATTCACACTCCTAATTTAACTTGATTTTTTTTATTAACATTATCACCTTTTCCCTCTCTTTTTTGCTTAACCGCCCCTCCAGATTATCACATTATTGACCTTTTTAAAATAGCCATTACTAGGCTAGCTATATATAATTAATCCTAGATCAGAGCGTCATCACTGCTTTGCATAAAATAATCCCTTTTATCTTGTATGTACCTTGCTTATAATTACAACAAGAAGTGAAAAAGGAGTCTCTAGAGATTAGGAATAGTTCACTGAATGCAACTTCCTTATCAGTCATGTGTACCATGTGGTTTTTAACTCGAGAGATTGCATTTTATTTCTTGTGTTACTAAATACTGATTTCGTTTTTTTACTTATAGGATACCACCTCTCTGTACAAGCATGGCATATTCCTCAACAGTATTACCATTCTCAACAGGTAAGGTGGAGTCTTCCTTTCTTTTATTTTTTTGTTTTGAGACTACTAAAGAATGTATTATAAATCAGGAGCTTATCAAACCGGGGTGTTGTTTTTTTTCTAAACTGATTCATATTTAACAGATGCCAAACTACAGTGAGGTAGAAGTGGGAGGAGCCTGTTTATTGTGGTAATACAGATGATTGGATGGAATGAATAATCACAAGCGAACTGATTTCCCTTTTGGAAAATAATCCTGAAAATGTTGGCTACATTAAAGCCTTGTTAATCACAAAGTTTACATTTTTGCATTTTCTTTGACCCATCAGCTTACTGGATCCTCACTTACCCAAAAAAGGATGGCACACATTGTTTGAAATTCAATAAACATCCTCCCTGACTTAGACAATGTCCCTGAAAGATTCATTAACCACTACAACCCCAACTCAATGACCATTGTAACACCTAATTACTGTTTAAAGCCACTGATGCTCTTTATCATAAATGAACATGTATTATTAATTAAAAAACTAACAAAAAAACTATGAAGTACGCCATTCCCAAACCAAAATGGATCATCAGTCAATCATGGGCCCTCGCCATCTATGAAAGAAGTGCCTTAGACTAATGAAACAAAGCAGACCCCACCATTCTTTAAAGTGCACCTGTCACCTCAAAACACTAATACTAATTTAGGTTCTACTAATGAAATAAATGTTTTGTAAATATATATGTATTTTAAAAAAATGTACATTTAAACAGTGTTTCTCTCTGTCATCTTCCCTGTCAGCGGGACTTTTCTTTCCTGAGTCGGGTGGGCGGGGCTAACCAACACAGCAGAAAGTTATCACTTCTCAGACCTTTCTTATTCCCTACAACAGGCATGATATTGTACAGAATTTCTCAACTCCAGATTAAAAATGTCTTAGCCAACACTGGTAAAATGTACTTTATTCAACCCATACAACATTTTACTGTCTTGATCACTATTATGCAATATACTGTACATTTCCCCCAAGACACTGTTGATCTTAACAATCATTGTATCCAAAGCCCTCTGAGAATGAACAACTCTCCAAAACTACTTTGTTGGACCAAATGACATTAACCCCAGAAAGATAGCCCAGAAGCACAAAAGGTCACATTTATATCCATGATTAATAGCCACATGGGAATAAGACCAAGATAGTTACACCCCTCAAATAAAAAAAAGAGGATATTTGGAGCATGATCCCACCTACTTGATCAGAAACAAACAGAGGAACTGTTTCTCCCTCATGCCTTTGACCATTGTGGTCTCCCAGAAGGATGATCTGAAAGGATCCTTGAAGAAAAATCAAAACAAACAACTTCTTAACCTGTATAAACCCCACCCCATAGTATTTAACTCTGTGTGAGCTGATGTAACTCTTCAAACAAGCAAACTACCACCTTCTAAACTTCTTCACTATACTCTTTAACCTCCAACGTGCTCTCTCTGTGGCCACTTAATCCAAAAGTCATGCAATCCATAATCACAAGGCTGAAAACTCATCTGGTCCAAGTAGTTTCTAACAATGTCTATAAAGCACAATAGAAAACACTGGTCCTTGTGTATGAGCACTGTGCTAAGAAATTGGTTTAAAAAGTGATAGGGCAAATAACAAGTCCTTCCAAAGAGAAAAAAACCCCACCTCTGAACCTTTCCATAAATGGTCAGTTTTTGATCTTCTAATTATAAGGCTCAGTCCACCACCCCATAAAACCTCACACTCCACAACTAAACCTGCCTTCCAAAGGATGGGGGAAACTAATTCACTGATCCCAAAGCAATGCCTAAACTTAAACATTTCACGACCTTGTACAATTGCTTCTTCTTTTTCCAACTATGTCAGTGTCTTTGGATAAAGACATGTTTTGCTCAAAACTTTAGGAGTATAGGTACCTATCTTTGTAACTGAAGCATCTCCTCTTGTTGTAAACACGCAAAATCCTTATTTCTCCTGAAGAAGGACTCAGACTCCTAGCAAGCTCCTCTGTAAAAGACAACATACTTGGGACAACTAGGGCACATAAACATTAGCCATAAACCAGTTGTGGTCCCAGTAAATAGAAGGTCAAACTGTTTTTCTTTGCCTAAATCTCTAATCTGGCCTTAAACACACAGAACTGCCATAGGTATTGTATGCTTTAAATATGCTACCCATATACAGTAGAAAGATAGGCCTGAGCAGCAGCTCCTGTTTTCTTTAGATTCTTGTCTGAATGATGAAAATAGATGAATATAGGTCCTTTACTTACTTTTTGATATGGGCTCCTAACAGCCCTTCAAAACAGATGTAAGTGGAGCCTTTTCCATAGTCAGAGACCAAAACAGTCATATTCACATCCTGCACATCCTCTTAATTTAACCCAGCACCTCCAGCTGGTGAATTAACAACCATGCTTCCCAGCAAGTTAACTGAGACTGCACGGATTCTCTCTGTGACATCCCATGCAACTCCTGCTCACAATCTGACTCTGCATTTATTACTCCATTACCTATATAATCAGTCATCTCTACGCTAACCAGCTGGCCTTTAGACCACTCAACCCCCTATTTTACTGAGATGAGCAGCCAATGAGAAATTCTCCCACGTCTTTATTTTTTTTCTCTGAATATATGGTAAAATTATTATGCCTTGAGTTATCCTGTGAGTCAAAAGTGGCAAAAATAAAGAAATTGTGGAGAATATCAAGGTTATTGATCAAACTCTGTGATATGGCAAATACACAACCAATTTGGATGACCATGATATTGTTGCGATCTTACGAAGCACTTCGTATCACTTTGCTTTCTCGTACACAGGTACTTCTGCTATGGACTTATACTACTGAGCGGCGGAATGTGTCAATTGAGCAAATGTGACAAGGTGTACAGCTCAGAATTCACCCATTTCACTTTGCCACATCAGTGTGGAAAATTGGGGGGTCGATGGCAATGCTCCCCATTGTACTTCTATGCGACTGATCACGCCACACAATGCATCCGACAGTGATTGCTGCTGTCTGCTTGCTGGACAAGTCTATTTACTGTTTAGTCAATAATGAAATAGTAAATTTGCAAGTATTTTGGAGATGTGACTTGAATTGTAGCAAGTTGAATTCGACAGGTTAATTCACCCTTTAGTCAATCAGGTGATAAATATTGCATGCAGAAATTTAAAAAAAATGGGTAAAATTGCTCTTTGATAAACATGAACCCATATCTGCATGATGATCAAACCAAGAATGAGCAAAGATTACAGGGGGAATTCATGAAGCTCCGAAGTGAGGCGAACACTACGTGCCTCACTTCGGAGCTTCATGAATTCCCCCCTACATCCACTACTGCTTGAAAATGGAAACTAACACTTCACTTAAAAATAACAAACAAGAAGCTGAGGCCAGGTGGGACTTGTCCGAACTGTGATATCAGTATAATAAAGCTTGTGATAAACATTACTTACAGTATAGCTACAGCAACAGATTTATAATAAATGATAAACTCTACAAGATGGAAAAAACTTGTTGATATTTTATGACTTTGTTAATATAAAGTGATTACTGTGCACTATGATTCATGGTATAACACAAATTCTAATTAGAACTCAACCAATTGTGGACCTTTAGTTAATCTGAATGTACTAGTCTGTTCAAACTGCGCAGAACAGGGACGCCGAAGAATTCAGATGCAAGACATGCAGTTTTTTTTTCTTTTTTTAATCTGAAATTTCGATGGAAACCCAAATAAGCATGTTAGTGGGTAAGGGGTCTGGATCTAAACCTGTACACTGTATTGTGCAAAAAAAGCAAAAGAACTTTTTAGTAATCTGTAGGACCTGCATTCATTTTAAACTATCACAGGTGCAAAAGCAACACTTCACAATCACAAACAACACCATCATCTAAAGTGACTTTTTCTGAAGAAATTCCCAAACTTGGAATGAATAGAACTTAATTTCCTCCCTTCCTTATAGATACCTTCCTTCTTCACTATTGCTTAATTTTAAATGCACAGAACTGTAATTACATATGGTGATCATGTGACCTCCAACACTACCCTGACACTTTTGGACCCTAGGCCTGACATCAGTGACATCAAGTCACTCCTTCAATAGCCATGCTTTTACCACACAATGCCATTGTATATCATTTAAAGGACAAGTAACACTAGAATGAGAACATTTCTACAGCCATGGAAATTATTTATTAGCAGTAATTGTAAACTTGTTAGCTTTAAAGTTGCATTCCTGATTTTTATTGGTTTGTGTTGTATCTCTATCTTTCTCTCTGCTGGTTGTAGGATTTGAACTTTCTGTGGAGCTTTATAAATATGTGTTTTCGACAGTCAATAGGACTAGGCAGGGGTATGATTACTTAACAGATAAATGATGGCTACAATCACAAGGAAGAAAAACAAACTCAAAATAATGAAAATCAGAAAATCATGTTTTCATTAGACCAAAAAAAAGGGGTTTTTAATTGATGAATCTGTTTCGACAGTTAGAATGATTCCCTTATTTATTTAAAATATGGTCCAACAGAAGATTCATACAATGACATTCTTTGCCATTTTACCATATTCTACAATTTTACAATCTTAACTCATCATTTATTAATTTTTTTTTCAATTTAAAGGGGCACTATAGTGCCAATATAACTGCACACATACTGTATATATGAAACTCCTTTATACTAAGCCAGTTGCTGACACAAATAGTTAAAAAACATTTGGAGAAGAAATAATACTTGTCATTTATTTCCCTTAATTAGTTTTCCTGAGAACTGACATTTTGTCCTCCCCCTCCCAAGTTAGGCAACTTGAGAAGAAAAAGCTGCCTGACTGCTATTGGTTAAGCAGTGTGCTGACCTTTTGGCTGCATAAATTAAGCTTGGAATGCAGGAGATTACAGAGGGAAAGCTGACTTGTGCGCAGGTGCTAAGTAGTAAATAGGGCAAAAAATGTCCAGGGGAGGGTACCTTTTTATGGAAAACTGGCTAGTAAACATCACACACACATTTCCTGGTGCAGGAGTTTATCAGTGCTGCCTACTCGATCATTCTGCATCACATGAAACATCTACTGGAGAGAAACACTTCTCACTAAGGTATACTACTGCATATCAAAAGATGTAATCTGACTATAGTTCGCCTTTAATGAGTAACAAATGATAAACAGAAACATTGATCTTTGTATTATTTGAATTTCAAATTAGCAAAACTCTAAATTATTTTACTATTTTCAAATGCCAGGTGAAAGGGGATATCTGGCCTCCAGAAAAAGTTAGGCTTTTGCATAAACCAAAAACATGAAGCACCGCACTCCTCAATTTACAAAAACATATGGGACTGAGAATGCAGTTGCAAACAAAAAAATCCATATAGTAGAGTTCCCACGTGCTATAATTTGATTTAACATTTTTTGAATGTCATGGTGTGTGAGAACTAGATTATATATATATATATATATATATATATATATATATATATATATATATATATATACACACACACACACAGTGAGTATGTTTACTGGAATTGTCCTAAATTGGGCTAAATAAGTAGTCATTTGACTGCTGTGATTCATTCACTGAACCATAAAAGATTGTAGGCATTGCAATGTCCTAGGCCCGACTCTGGTTTAGTAATACTGTAGGTCTTCCATGTAGGAAGAAGTATTGTGTGAATACAAATTGAACTTTTGGATTTACTGTCAAATATACATATACATAACTATATACTGCTATTATATAAATTATGATAAAAGTATGCTAGACTCCAATACAAAATCACAGGCCTACATTTAAATCATTATGTTCACTGTGATCTGTGAATCTGAATCTTAAACTGCAATACTTCACATTGTCACTGTGAAATTATAAACTAAAAACAAAGGTACCCAGAAGCTGATATATCCTTATAATGTGCTCTTTAATTATATAATCTAATAGTTTGTTTATTTTGCAGAAAATTCAAGTGACGCAGAAAACTGCAAAAGCATAATGTTGAAGAAAAACTATCCATTGTCTACATTTCAACTGGTCCTTTTTATTTTCATTTTATTTTTTGGCACATTATTTAACTCATTTGCCGTTTGGGTTTTCTGTTTTAAGATGAAGAAATGGACTGAGACAAGAGTTTTTATGATGAGTTTGCTGTTTAGTGACTGTTGCTTGCTCGTTACCATTCCATTCCGCATATACGCAACTCAGAAAGAATGGAATCTGGGCCAAAATGTGTGCAATGCTCTTAGTTATTTTTACTTTATGAACACTTATTTAAGTATTGCAATTATTACATTGATTTCCGTGGACCGATATATAGGTATAAAATTTCCCATTAGGTCAAGATCTCTGCGTTCCCCAAAAAAAGCCGCGTTGGCTTGTGCCATTGTTTTCATACTCCTATTGTCTACACGCATTTTCATTTATGTGAAAAGTCCAAGTGTTTCATCTGATGGGCTCTGCTTCAGGAAATCTTCAACCAGACCCTTAAAAAGAAGTCTGTATTTCACAATTCTTGGATTCTACATTCCAATGCCCATCATTATATTTTGTTCTGTTGAAGTGATTAGGTTCTTGAAGTTAAAGGAAAAAGGAAGTGTGAACGAACAGAAGTGCATTCAGAAATCCATTAAAATAGTGTCTGCCAATCTTACCATTTTTCTGTTTTGTTTTCTACCTCTGCATATTGGAAACATTATAAGGTTTGCAGCAGAGTCTTTGAAACTAGAGTGCTCATTGTTAAGGAATATCAACGATTTTGTCTATGCTGCTCAAACCATAGGCGACCTTAACTGCTGCCTGGACTGCATCTCTTACTATTTTGTAGCCAGGGAATTCTGGGAGACAACGTCATCATTACCAAAATTTAGTAACTTCAAAACAACCCAGGAACAAGCAGAAGAATCAAGCCTATAGCACAAACAGATTTACCACCTTTCAGTATATAAAGACCTGCTCTACTTTGCAGCTACATGGAAATGTTACATTACACTTGGACATTATCGAGGATCTTTGATTGAATTTGTATTTCACAAATTCTTATGTGCAAAAATATAATCAAGTCTACATTGAAATACATTTCCTTTGGAGCCAAACAAGAATTATAAATCTGTGAAACATCCAGGTTCCTAGACAACAGTTTATATGTGGAACATAAGAAAAATCCACCAGAAGAAAATGTGGACAATGCTTTGGGGCGTGTGTTTCATTTTTTAAACTGTATATTGTATTTTGTGATTTACATCTAGGAAACTGAATAGCCTATACTCTTGGTAAATCTAAACTGAAAAAAATATATATTTGACACTATTCCACACAAATGCCTGTTGTGTAAACTAAAGTATAGTGGTTTAGAAAATGCAGTTTGCAAATGGATTGAACACGGACTAAAAAGTAATTTACAGAAAGTTATGGTCAATAATTGTTACTTTAAACAGTCCCCTGTTGTAAGTGATGTACCAGAGGCTCTGTTTTAAAGTGCACCTGACAACTCAAAACTAATACTAATTTAGGTTGTACTAATGAAATAAATGTTTTTGTAAATATATATGTATTTTTTAAAAATGTACCTTTAAACAGCATTTCTCTCTGTCATCTTCCCTGTCAGCCTGTCTTTTCTTTCCTGGGTCAGGTGGGCGGGGCTAAATGATGATTTACATTATAGCTCCTCCAATCAGATCCCTTAAAACACGATCTAGCTGGGATCTGATTGCAAGAGCTATAATGTCAATCATCATTTAGCCCTGCCCACCCAACTCGGGAAAGAAAAGGCAGGCTGACAGGGAAGATGACAGAGAGAAACGCTGTATAAAGGTACATTTTTTAAAATACATATAAATATATATACTGTATATATATGTACAAAAACATTTATTTCATTAGTATAACCTTAATTAGTATTAGAGTTTTGAGGCCACAGGTACACTTTAAGACCATTATTGTTTAATTTATTTATAAACGATATAACACTTGGAATACAAAATAATGATTCTGTTTTTGCAGATAACACAAAGCTTTTCAGTGAAGTAAAGTCCACAGAGAAAGATGGCATGTTAAAAGCTGACCCTGTTATTTTAAATTGGCAACTACATGGCAAATGAGATTTAATGTAAACAAATGTAATGCAATGCATTTATGGACTTAAAATACTAGTTTTATTACACCTTGCGGGGTTAAAACTAAGGGGGTAATTCAGGAAAGTGCGAACTTACCCTGCGATCCTTCGATTCACCTCGCCGAGACTGGTACGCGCTCCCTTCTCTCCTGGATGCGGAGATCAGCGAATGCTTTAAAGGTACTTCGGCGAGGCGACTCGAGTGGTCGCGAGGTGAGACAAAGTACCTTTAAAGCATTCGCTGATCGTCACATGCAGGAGAGAAGGGAGCGCGTAGCAGTCTCGGTGAGGTGAATCGAAGGATCGCAAGGTAAGTTCGCACTTTCTTGAATTACCCCCTAAGTGAAACTTTAATGAAAACTGATCTGGGAGACTTGGTGGATCACAGACTAAATAATAGCATAGCATAGACTTAAAGTGTAAGTAAACCCTGTATATAAATAAAGCTCTATTTACCTACTGTCAAGCAATAAATTGATTAAGAAATTCCTGACTCACCTCTTAACTCAGCAGAGCTCAATATCCCTGTGCAACTGCACTGTTTGAGTGAAGGGTTTCCTGCTAAGGGCAGTATATAGTTAATGACACTCCCCCTCCTCTGACTGACTTTTCTCTACACCAGGGGTTTCAAACTCACAGCCTGTGGGCCAAGTGCGGCCCTTGGGATGCGAGTTTGCGGCCAACGGTCCTGCTCTCCACCAGGCATTTTGCTCGCCGGTGGAGAGCTAGATCCAACACAGAGGGAGTCCAAGCTGACTCCCTCTGTGCAAAGAGGAGGGCTCCTGTGACACGATCAGTCACAGGAGCCAATAGGAACCCGGGAGAAAATGTGATCAGCGCTTCCGGGTTCCTTCTCCTCTAATGTGCTGCCAGCAGCAGCAGCAACA
>WMED01008096.1:0-17157 GCA_019650415.1 Pipa parva | reverse complement strand
TGCGACTGGCGCAGTCGCCCGAACTGTTCGCACTACTTCGCACAATGGTGAATTCCCCCTCTAGTCACTGGCACACAGCCAATCATAATAGGGTGGACAGTGTGCAGGTGTCATCTCTTCCAAGATCACCAGCACAACATCCAATCAGAAAGCAGATGGTGTACCCAGATACACAAGTAAAAAAGAGGAGAAATATAATAGTGTCTGAAGTTTAAAAAAAATAGATGCTTTTAAAGGACCTAAGTCGTCTGTATTAACTTACACAAAAGTAAATATTAAAGTGCACCTGTCACCTCAAAACACTAAGTGGGTCATGCAATAAAGTCCAAACAGTCACAAAATGCCCATATTCACATCCTTTTGCAACTTCTCCAACCTTGCTTATTCAACAAACTCTGCAATGTGACTAATTTGCAACCAGTTCTGATGCTTACTCCAGTTACGGACTTACAGAGTTCTTCTCATCACTTCTGCATGCACGTGCACACATAATTAGGTTATTCAGCATGTGACGAAGTCTGTTGAAGGAACGGATTGAGCAAAACGTACTGCTCTGAAATCACCTGTTTGACCTCACCACAAAAGAGTGGCGAATTGAGGGGTTGATGGCAGGGCTCCAATGTTACATAAGGCAACTATTCATTCAAAAGTAACAATGGCGACTGCGATTAATTAGTCTATTACTAAACATGAACTAGGCACAAGGTGACATAAAAATAAGCATTTTTCATTTATATACAGTTAGTGAGATATGCTGAGATTGACGTCACTGCCCTTCAGTTGTTGAATTCGCTTCACTCCACATGACTTTTCAGCATACTTTTGTGCAACTGACTATGTCATGCTACGCATGCGACCACGTCTGACGCTGTGCACTGCTCCATGAATAAGTTGAAGAAAATTTGCGTCTTCCTATTGACACGAAAAGATGCAGAGTCACTATGCAAGGCGAATTCAGACTTTAATGAATGACCCCCTAATACTAATGTAAGTTGTACTAATGAAATAAATGTTTTTGTAAATTCATATGTTTTTTTTTTAAAAAAGTACCTTTAAACAGCATTTCTCTCTATCATCTTCCCTCTCAGCCTGACTTTTCTTACCTGGGTCGGGTGGGTGGGGATAAATGATGATTGACATTATAGCTCCTCCAATCAGATCAGAGAGAAATGCTGTTTAAAGGTACATTTTTTAAAATACAGTATATATTTATAAAAATGTTTCTTTCATTAGTACAACCTAAATTAGTATTAGTCTTGAGGTGACAGGTGCACTTTAAGAAATTAACTTGGCAGATAGAGGTCAAAATTTGAACCTAAAACTGGATGGTGGATGGTAGTATTTTAGTTCATCTAAATCTGTGGTGTTTGGCTTAATGAGAGGACACATGTGAGGTATATATCAAATTTAATGGTGGGGGAGTCCTTGATTATGATGCATGGCATGGTGGAGAAAATGTAATGTATGAAGCTGCATTGGTCCCTGAAAAATAAGATATTTATTTCATTCCAGCAATAATGAACTTGAAAGCTTAGCAATTTCACAAAGACAGTAGAAGAATTATGTGAAGCTATGTAAAAAATATTTTGTTAAAAACAGGGAGTTGAGGCGCTGTCTTTGATGAACTGACTGGCAATCACTGAATCCCATCCTTATTGAGATTTTGTGGGAGAAGGTTTTCGGTAAGGTCAAGGAAACGCCTTATAAGGCAGTCACAGCTCTGGAAAGAGTTACAGAACTTGTGGGTTCAAATTAACAAATTATCAACAGTTTATCTTACACATGTCTGTATATCTGCAAGTTTAATTCATGTAACACTTACATGATGCAGACATTTTGCTAATGCATGAACTATAATTTCTGTTCTAATTAGTATTACCTAAATAAAAAACAAGTATTTTGAAAAAAAAAAATCCAAAAGTCTAGTAGATCATATGGTAGCTATGGAAATGTACCTCTTTACTTCATGTTTAACGTGACCCGCACACTGGGTTGTCAGACATTTCACCATTCTACAGATCTTTAAAGATACCTATAGGTCAAACATTAAACATTTTTGTCAGTGGTTTCTGTATGCCACAACACTAACCTGCATCAAACTCTATCCAAAAATGCTATTTTTTATCCCACAGGGTCAGATCTGAAGCAGCTTTTTAGGCTGTCATGAGAATGGGTCTTTTTACCTTTGTATAGTTAGAAACTGAGTCCTAAATAACTTGAGGAGTTAATAATATTAGTCATTTACCAAAATAACATCCCTTCCACAATAATAATTCAATAGGGTTTTAATTCTATGAAATTGCAGTTCTATAATAAAAAGAGTCTAACATGTTCAACCTTAGATCATCTTCAAAGACATTCTATTTTAAAATTTAAAAATGAATCACTTGTTGCTAACTATTTCATTACATGATAACATTTGGCTGCCCTATCATATTAGGCTATACAAGACCAGCAGACAATATTTCCATCATCCTTCTTAGGTAGCAGTTAAATGTCCTTCAGTGTTCCTGGCAAACTTTTTGCCAATTGGTTAGGATCACATTTGACAAAGACATACACCATATGTACAGCTCACAGTCCACTTAATCTTTCATAACAGCCTTAAAATCATCATCATATCAAACTCGTGCTTACACACAGTGCAAATCTTAATTTCAATAAAGAATTCCCTCTTTGATTGGCCATCGTCTCCTTCTTTTTCACCATCCTATAGGAAAACAGTACAATGTCTCCTTTTTTAAAAAAGATGTTGATAGGGTAAAGGTATGTATGTATGTATGTATTGTTGACGGTTTTGTGTTTGAGGGGAGATATTTTAACCAAATAATGCTAACATACTACTGGAGGTCTGTCCAGATTTTATAGGTCAACCCAGCTGCAGGCTAGAGTCTAGTTAGAAGGCCGCTGGGAGAGCCAGTTGGGTTTGGATGGTGTTGCTAAAAGAAGAATCTGTTTTCTGTGGATGATGCTGTGAGTCTCTGTGAGAGAAACAGTGACCTGTAGAGACAGACACTGTTATAGGACTGTGGCTCTACAGCACTTTGAGATCCTAAGGAGAGGAAGGTATACTTTGATTTCCTAAATCTGAACTGTTTGAGCTGCAGTTACCCACTGTTTTTCTGAGAAAGGACTATTCACTCTGAGCATGAAATTTACTAAACTCGAAAAGACCGATTTCGCTTTTTTGAGTTTATCCTCTGTAAATCTCGCTGTTTGATCAATAAATATCGATTTATATTTTTCGATCAATATTTACTGATCTAAACTTTTTGATTTAATTTTTCAATCAGATTTTTTTGATGGAAAAGTAGCTATACTTTGCATGATTGACAGGGGATGATCTCAAAAAGGCGAAATGGGCCTTTTTGAGTTTAGTAAATTTCACCTTTTAAAAGTGATGTTCAATTGGGGTTTTTTTTTTTGTTTTGCCAAGAACAGCTGTGTTTAAGCTCATTTTGTAGAAATAAAAGCTGAATACATAAGAAACTCAATGATTGCGGGTAATCACAAAAGACTGCTAAAGCATTTGAGTGGTTCCCTACAATATGTTTGTATCTTTATTTATAAAACTTTCCCAGGTTACACAGTGCTGTAAATCCCTCCAAGTGCCAGGAATGTTGAACAATTTGAAGCTGTATAACTGTTTCAAACTAATCATCTTTACTGTTAAGTGAACTATCAATTACTGAATCCCTTCCATGAAAGTCTCCACACCCCTTGCTAATACTAGTATTAACTTCAGGTCATATGCAACTCCTATTCAGATATTCAAATGTGTGCTCTGCAAAATGTATACCATCTATGATTGCGGGCAATAGAACTTTCTCCTAGGGTGAAATTTATTAAAGGCGAAGTGATCGATCGATCGAATTTTCGATCGATCAAGCAAATTCTGATCGATTGACCAAAAATTCGATCGATCGGTAAAATTTACGACTTTAATTAGTGTGATTTTATGTGGCACTAGGTGATTTTACTGAAATATCATTGTTACTTAGTTCCACTTTCCCTACTCTTGGTTGACCAAAAATTGGGGTGCTGGCATAGCTGCTTATACCTTATTAACTAAATTCCGAATTCACCTGTTAAATTCACCTCGCTACAATTCAAGTCACATCATCATAATAGATGCAAATTCACAACTCATTAATCACTAAGCGTAGAATAGATTTGTCAAACAGGTGGACAGCAGCAATTAATGTCAGATGCATAGTGTGGTGTAGTCAGTAAGATAGAAGTAGGATGAGAAGTCATGTGAAGTGAGGCGAATTCGACTAGTGAATTGTATTGACGTCAGTCTCACACTGTCACAATAACTGTATTCTATAAATATTCTATATAAATATTTATGTCACCTTGTCCCTAAGTCATTTAGGGGGGAATTCACCATTCAGCGAAGTGAGCTCCGAAGCCTTCGGCTCACTTCACAAATGGTATTATGCGCATGCTGATGTCCGCATTAAAGGGATTCCCGTCTCGTCAAGGCAACTCTTTTGGTCTCACCGAGACAGGAATCCCTTTAATGCGCATGCTGATGTCCGCGTGCAGGACATCAGCATGCGCATAATACCATTTGCGAAGTGAGCCGAAGGCTTCGGAGCTCACTTTGCTGAATGGTGAATTCCCCCTTAATCTCAGTGAAAATGGCAAAATTGAAGAGGTGAAGTTCATTTAATAGCATTCACTCTTTTGAAACACTCTGCAGCTTAGTTAATAGAAGTACCTGTGTATATGCACGTAAAGTGCTCCATAACGTTGCAGCTATCATAATCGCCAGAATTTGTCATGTTTTTGCCACATTGCAGAGTTTATTCAATAAGAAAACACAGGGAAGTGGTGAATACATGAGAATTCAGACCTCTACATGACTATTTGGTCTTTAGTCAATAATACCCATAGTCTCTCTTCCTCCCTTACAATGAGATATTTCTCTCCTTCAGCAACAGAGGAGATCAGGAGGTTAGGAGATATCTAGGGGAAATCATCAACTGGATAGTTAAAAGAGGTCTAGCAGCCCATAGCAATCAATCAGAGTTTGGCATTCATAACTCTAGCTCCCATATACCAGTAAATGATAACAGTTTATTGCTATGGTTTATTAGACAATGGAAAAAATGGCAATGATGATGAATTCAATTAAGCAACTACTCCCTAATCCCAAGGCCAGTTTAAAAATGCATTCATTAATCCACCTGATTTGGTTGAGATGCTGAAAATGAAGGATCCACTTTCTGCTAACAGTATGCAGGGCTGCAGCTACAGTATCTATGTGCACTAAGACCCACCACTCTGCTTTAGCCTTGAACCAAATACAAGAATCACACCAATGTATACAAGTATTTACAGTGTGTTGCAGGGAGAGTACAATGTCAGAGGGAGAGTGCAAGCCTTTGCTCATGAATTGTAATGTTTCCTGCCCCAAACCTCTAGTGAGTGTTCTAAATATACTGAAAGATTCTGACATTATATCATCAATTTTTTAAAGTATGAAACTTTGGACATCTTCCTCTTTGAAAGAGATAGCATGCTTCCCTCTTTAGTCATTTCAAATGGGCTGAAACTGACATACTTTTGAATTAATTAAATTAATTGGAAAAAAACCCAGTAAGAATTAATAAAAAAAAATGTAAAAAGTTAGAAAGCTGGATTTTATGGGAAACATTTTATATTTGTTTCAAATGATCCCTTTCAGTGTACAGGATATGAAACTGACTCAAAATAAAAGACTCTAACAGCAGTTCATGCAGTTATGCTATTGTAAACATCCTTGCATGAAATATAGTTATTTGACAAGATCAAATCTAAAGAGAGGTAAGGGCTTTCAAGGCTGTCATACATATTCCCAAGCCTTCTCATTATGGCATGCTTTATTCATAGAGAAGAGAAACTTTGGGTTAAGATGGAATATGAGATCATGGGATTTGAGCATGGGAAGCAGATATGGTTTGAAGATAAGCATAGATTATCAGCTACATTTTTCTATATGGGAGACCTTGTATAATTGGGACAAACTAAAATTAAGTAGAAATCATTTAAAAAATATACAGCTGCTGATGCCCTAAATATATCTCAGAATTTACTGCAGAGGGATGTAAATGATCATTTGAGAATTTGACAGCCGAATTCTCACTTTAATCAATAACCCTCTGGGGGTAAATATCAACTAGAAAAGATAGGGATGAATCTTTTTTAATAGCTACAGATCCGTTACTTTATTTAAATGTTGCTTAACAGTGTACAGTGGGCAGAGTTTGAAAAAAATATGTATACAGCCTGACCCACAGAAGAATGGATATCAGAATTTTGTTAGGTAAATAATCAGATTTGAAAATGGCAACAGGACCTGCAAACAGAAATTTCTCTTGAAAAATGTAATTAAATGTAAAAATGATTGAAGCTAGTAGATGCACTTACTGTATCTACTGGAAATTAACTTTAATATTTTAGACCGCTGTACGGTTGAGCAGAGTAGGCTAATATATAGTTGGCCTTTGCTGGCAGTAAATCTACATTTCAGATGATGCCTTTGTTTTACCTACAACTCCTTGGGTGAAATTTAGCTCGTTTTCGCATTTCCGAGTTTAATCGTGTGAACACCAGGAAGTTTCTCGTGAGATTTGTTTCAATCGATACTTACCGAGAGAAACTTTTCCATTGAATATATCCATGGAAAGGGTAGCCATACTTTACATTAGTGTAGTACAGCTTTACATTAGTGTAGTACGACTTTACATTAGTGTAGTACGGCTTTACATTAGTGTAGTACGGCTTTACATTAGTGTACTATGGCTTTACATTAGTGTAGTATGACTAGCTTTCCATGGAAATGTTCAAAGGAAAAAGTTTCTCTCGGTAAGTATCGATCGAAACAAATCTTGCGATACTTACAGCGAGAAACTTCTGGGTGTTCACCTGATTAAACTCGGAAAAGCCGAAATGGGCTTTTCTGAGTTTAATAAATTTCGCTCACTTGTTAATAAGTTAGTAAAAAATCTTTGTATTTCCCTTGTGTACACATGCACAGATATTAATTTATGAACCTCTAAGAAATCTTTTCTATAGGATGAAAAATTACAGATTGTAAACCTTTGTGTAGCTTTAATTAAATATTATTAACTTATGTTTTTTTGTAATTATTATGCTTCCTTTATTAGTGGTTTTCAGCACTCTATCTTGAATTCCAGGTGTTGTCTGACAAATGGTTTGGCTAATGTGAAATCATGCCTATACCTTTGTGATTTTCCCTATTATAGGCAGTGGCACTCTATACTTACCCATTATACAGTTTGCATCAGTTGTCTAAAAAGCAAAGTATCAAGCTTGCTATAGTTTCACTCTACTTATAGTTGTTCTTTTTCACAAGTGGCACGTGCTTGCTGAAGTGATGATTGTGCACTGTTGGCTTCTGTCGGCTAGTGCTGGGTTAGTGCTACTCCCAGCTCTTCTGGGTTGACAGCAAATCCGGAGCCACTGATATCACACATGATGTCAGTGGTGCCAAATTCAAAAGGGGCTGAGCACTGCTACATAGTGCTTAATGTCTTCCAATGTCAGTTTTTGCTGTTTCACCACTGAATGGCCTTGTGCCTTCTTAGAAGTTCCTTCTTCAGTTTCAGCTTCTCCTGAAAACCCTTGAATGTCAGCTCTTCAGCTCAACCTGCTGGAATATCTTCAGGTCTGCTTTGTACTGTCTTTCCTGACAGCTTCGGTTTTTGGTCTTGCTACTCTGTTCTTAATGGTATGCTACACTCCATGTGATCCAGTGAGTTGTAGCTCTGCAGTTCCAGTTATCCACCAGTGTCTTCAAGTATTTCAGCCAGCTGCCACCAGAGGGGGTTTAACTTGAGGGTTGTGACCTGGGAGGTGCCTGCTGTAAAGCCCAGTACCTTCTTGCATTGGTTTAAAGGTGAAGACCTGGCCCTCCTTTGACTCTGCACCTTGGTGTTTTGCCATGCCAACCCCACTGTGGTAAGAAGAATCTACTACACTTCTGTTTCTGCACTTTCCTGCACTCATTTCAGTTTTCCTGTTTCCAGTATGCCTCAGTGCCTCCAGAGGTATAATGGGCTCTGGGTGCTCTAGTTCTTTTAGTGGCAGACATTCCCATAGTACTCCATGTGTGTCTTCTCTGCACTTCAGTGCAATTATCATTTTAGTTCCCTGCACATGACATTCTTCCTGTCTTATTGGTCCATTTTACTCCACTGAGCATCTATTTTTTATGTCTGCCAATCTTGTAGTGTGGGTGTTTTCTCTCTATGGAAACCAGATGCAAAACATTTTGGGTTCACTTCATGCAACAAAGGTTTTTTTCCTTGTAATGCCAAAAACATTTGGTGTCACCTGCTGAGGTTTAAAAATCCCAGATCATCAAGGAGATATTTTTCAAGGTTTATCCAATGTAAACATAACTGTTTTTGCTATTTTTTTTAACCAATTTAAATTGGGGGATATTTACTAAAGTCATTCACCACTTCAATCATTTTTCACCAATTTTTTTTTGCTTAATATTTTCCCCTAATATAAAGTAAAGCTGAAAAAATTGTACTGATATTAATAAAAACTGGTAGAAATATCAATGCGTTAATACATTACTTTCAATAGAGCTCTTTGATATCGATATTGATATTGTTGATATTTACTCCAAGAACTGCCCCATCTCCATAGGAAATAATGAGTTTTCTCCTCTCTCAACTAGGTGAACACTGGTAAAAGTAAAAAAAAAAAAGTCTAAAATGGATTAATAAATTTCAATATCTGCGATACCGATGTTGTCAGTATCAATATCCCCCTTAATCTTTGGTCATCCTGCCAGTTTTCCCATCAATAAAGATCAGCGATATGAATAAAAATGGAACTGAGCTCCATTAAAAACACTGTCATTTGTGCTGTTTTTTCATTATTGACATTTTTTCACCCTATAGAAATCAGTTGAATCGATAAGTGCAGCGAACAAATGATAATGGCAAAAACACATTAAAATGAGCATATAGCAGCAAAATGCAGGTTGAAATGACCTTTATAAATTTCCCCATTACGTCCAAATTGGGATTTGATCTCCAAAAACATATGTTTTGCTAAAAATGTGAAAAAAAAAATTATTTCTCAGTGTCTCATTTTTGGACACTGAAAACTCAATTTATTAAGAACTGGTTGGTAAGAAATAAAATTTATATTTCAAAAAAATCCTCTGCTTTTCCTAAAAAACTCATTCAAATGACTTCTATTTTAAAGAAAATTCATCAGATGATCTCCCTGAGGCAATACTAGCAAAACTGAAATACCAAACTGCTGTTATTACATTGGGTCTAGATTTGAACAAGTGTTTTAAGGAACACATGAGTTTTGCAAACATTCTAGTTGGAAAAAGTTATTCCATCTTTTTCTTCCAACTCCTTTTGTGTGACAGATCACTGATGTTTACCATTATTTTTTGAAAAGTCACCATACAATATAAAGCATAACACATTTTTTTAAATTTTAGGCAAGGAACAGCAAAAATCATAGGACAAAGGATAAAATTAAGTAAGGTTGGTTTGATTGAATTATGTAGGAAATTGGGGAGATTAGATGTACCAGCTGGACCTTATCAGCTGTCAGCCTGTATTTATGCATCTAAGTGTCTATTATCTTTTAGAGCCCTCTGGCTCAATACGCACTTTGAGCTCCAGGATTAGATCTTTATAAAAAATAAGTTTGATGGGATAAATGGATGCTCCAGTTCATTTGGTTTTAGTGTGTGGCGTCCAGTAGGATGTAACCACCTGAGTTTGCACAAATGTTTTTTACTTATCAGACGCTACATTTAATGGCCCTCTGCATGGCAGAGAATAAGAGGTATGGTTAGTTACAGATTGAAAAATCCTAATATGGAGTAAGTCGGTACCTTGAAATAAATGATATTGCCTGAAGCAGAATTCTCATTAAAAAAAAAAAAACAACATGGATATTTTAACTGAAACCTGTAAATTAGGAGAGCATGCTTTATTTAATCTGCTATATTATGGTTATTACCAGAAATGGAATATGGCCTGTAACTAATTTTATTAACATAACTACAGTTCATTCGCAGGGTAAATGTTATGTTCCTTGTATGAACTATGGCTCACTGATCATTCATGAACACTATGTGATTTTCTCATAATAATTAACCAAAGCATCATGGATGGATATATAAGTCCAGTGAAAATGTCCTTCAGCTGAAGTTGGCTGCCATTGCTACGATAAATCCCCTATCATCCCCATATACCAAGAAACTCCTTTGAGGGGATAGTGCAGTATGACATCACATGCGGACAGTTTGACTAATGATAAATTTTATAGAAATATTTGCTGAAAAATATTTCTGTATTTTATTTGGAAGTGTTTGCATGTTAATGGTTGTCTTAGAAATAAACAGGGAAATCAACACAGTTCCACTAAATACAGTAAATACTGCTTTTACCATTTTAATTAGCCAATCAGATGTTGATTTTACTTAAAAATGCATGCACTGCTTTTTTTTTTGTAAAAAATGTAGTGGATATATGTATGTAATGAATATTGTTTGAAATATAAAAAAAAAATAAGGACATGCTAATTGTTCATATTAATCCATTAGTATTATCTTCTAAATAATTGTTTGTACACCTAGCAAACTGAAATCTCATCCAATGAAAAAATTCACACTGCAAAATATTCATGCTTGATCTATTTACTTAATGCTGTAATATCTGATTTAAAACACATCCAGGGGAACCAATCAAAGATTTTCTTTCATAACTCGAACTTCCTTATACCAGTGAATAATTAACTTCTTATTGGTTTCTGTGGGTTACTAAACCACTATGAATGACTGCCCCATTGATGAATTCCACCTTTTCTATATATTTTATTCACATCCAAAATACATTTTATACTTACTTACTTTGTAAATGGCTTCTTTCCTAAAGCTTCAGTAGGGAAGTCTGCTCACATAGGCTGAAAGCCCCTACAAGATTTTCCAGTGAAGTAGGAAGGCACTCTAGGACAGACAGACATAACTAATGGCAGCATGGCAAAGTAAGAATGCAGTACTATCTATCTGCAGGTAACAGTAGTCAAAACATCAAACTAACTAGCGGATTTACTAATGTCAGGGGAACACTCTTTGGGGCTTATTGCTGAAGGTATGAACAGTCATGCAAAGGTCAAATTTCACATTAATTTGACACTTTCCAATCTTTGCATATTCATCAAACTCTGAAATGTGGTAAATTCTTGACCAATTCAGACAGTTGTGGATTTACAGAGCGCTAAACATAAATTTCCGTGTGCAGGCACCAATAATTCACATATTCAACAAGTGTTGGAGTCTCTTGCAGTAGCAAGGCATATTGTGTCAAATTCACTCGTTTTTTACTTTTAAAGTGGAGAATTAGGGGGCCGACGTCAGGGCTGCTGCTGTCCAATTGACTATGCCACACTACACAAGAGGCATTTAGTGAATGAGTATCGAATTTGTGACTATTGAACTGTCTCAAAGTGATGAGAATTCATTTTGACAGTCTAATTCTCAGTTTCATGCATGAGCACTATTGACTTCTTATATAAGGCTATATTAAATAGTATTAAATAACCAGAAATGTAGGTAAATGCATTTAAAAGATAATCCATCAAACATCTATTACAATATTACAGTTGTTAGTAATTACATTCATAGCTGATTGGTACACCTGATGAAGGGAGGCATCTGCCACCCCAAAACTATGTGTTTTTTTTATTCTGCAATAAAAATGGGGTTACTTCCTTAAAAACACATGGTGATTGGTATGGAATTTTGTTTCTATTGAATGTTTCTGGGCTGGCTGTTGCCTACATGGACTGACTCTCCTATATATGCATACTGAATGTGCCAGGAATTTATAAAGCATAGCAGCTATTGAAAGCTATGTTTGGCTCTTATCACCTGTGCTTAGAAACAGTTGCTCAATATGGCACCCTTGCTTGCTCTTGTGGAATCATTGTTATTTTCATGCCATTAAGACCTGGAGGCACCTGTGTAACAGAAGGCTCATCCCAAAGCCAAAGTTTATAGGTAGAAAAGAACACCAAGACTGGATTCCTAGGGGTTCCTCTGGGTTTTGTGTAGGTTTACATGACATTTTTTACCTTTGATATATTTGCTGCTGTTCCAGTCTAATGTCTAAGGTACTACACTTCTACTGTTCCCATTTCTGTTGTGTCTTCCGTAAGCTGTTCTTCCAATACTGTTGTACTGATCTACAGTATATGCAGGACATTCATTCTGCGAGGGTTAACCTAGGTTTTCTGTTGCCTGAAAATATTGCAATACCAAATAATTACTTTGGTAATCCCTATTCTAAGTGTGGCAAATGTGCCTTGACATTTCTTCACAAATGGAAAGTCTGAAATTTGTTGGATACACATGTTTTCTATGTACTCCTGGTTCCTATATGCACAAGGATTATTGGCTATGTATCATTTAAGTATGCTTATTATCTCAGTGTATACATGGGATTTTTGAGTTAGAGCATGTTTACATTAGTTTTATTTATTTTTAAAACATATTACTTTATGACCATTCTCCTCAGTAATCAACTGTACCTAAACCTTAGATGAATAAACCACCAAGTACTTCCACAAGGAATAACAATGATGCCTTGAATGATGCACAAACAGAAAACACTACAGTTTACCATATTATAGTATAATATGATGGAAAGGGACCAATCCATCAGTCACTGTATAATAAAGGATCAACTAAAGAATAGTCAAAGAAAGACTGAGGTAAAAAACAGAGATACAAATTCCAGAAGAATGAAACAGAAGACAAAGAAGGAGCATGATCAGAAAAGGTAACAAAATTCAATGTTACTACTGAGATATGTTTACTGAATACAAACTGTAACAACCAACATACTTGTATGGATTTAGGTAGGGAAAGAAATCTGTGAGGTGTGCAGTCATGTGTGTAATCATGAATAGTATGTGGTATGCAATACTGTGCAGTTATAAAGAGACTGAATGGTACTAAAAACCCATATCGGTAGACTAGAAAGTCAAATGTATTGAGCCAGTCTCTTAGAACTTGTATAAGGGAGACATTTCTGGAGTTTAGAAGGAAGAGGTTCAGATTTACACAATGAAGAAAATGCTATTGTCTATAAAGTATCTGTCAATCTCGCTGGTTTTCAGGCTGGGCCTAGGAAACATTTCTACAGATACATATTGCCTAAGACGGTAAACTTGCTTATGATTCTGATAATATTCTATAAACTTCCAATATTTAACTTTCTAACAGGATAAAACGCATGTATAAAATATTAGATCCAGTAAAGGATGATATTACTGTACGTATACTGTAGAATATTGTCAAATATAATAGAATGCTATTAAAATAACATGTTACATGTTTCCAATCATCGCATATTGGATGTCATTACATTATCCCATTTTCTTCTATCCATAAAAATTAGATATGCAAAAACGTAATAAAAAGCTAGACTGTAAGAACACTTGGCATACTTTGCAAATCTGCTATCTCTGAACGGCATTAAATCATTCGTTGGGAACGGTGCCAAAAGAACTCTTCATTTCCTTTTAGTGACTTCTCACTGCCCTAAGTTGAAGTTTAATAGAAAAGGAAGGACATGATGGGGTTTTAATGACAGGAAACCCATGGCTTCCAAATGAATAAATTCCATCACTAGCTGCCACAATGTGTGCTAATTATTTCCTTTGATAAATTAAAAGCTATAAAAGACCAAACATATACATGCGGTTTACAGTTATAGTCTGCTGACTTCCATTAAAAAGAGTTTCACATAAAACTCAATAACTTAATAAACTTTTTTTTTTTTTTAATTTCAATATTATTCACATCTTCACATCATTAAATTGTCTTGGTTTCTAATGACTTAAATGGATGCCACAGCTTGACGAAGCTAACCCTTTCATTACAAAACGCACCAATCAATATCAAAGTTGGAAATATTAAGCTTATTATTTGGATTTCATCCAGTTACGCATATGTTTTCATAATAGAAGAGAGAGATGACTTAACCACTTTGAACCAGTAAACCTAAGTAAAGAAAACCACTGTCACAAAATTATACATATTATGAAATGTAGAAATGGAATATAATCACATCCCAGCAGTATGACAGAATCAACATCAATTGTGTGTTAACAATTACATGTCCAAACAGCAGTAATGTCTACCTTTCTCTGCCAAATAAATGTTACATTACACCATGTTCAGCAAATATATATGGGCTAAACTCTTCAATATTCAACTAGATTAAGGGGGTTATTCACTAAGGTGCGAATTCAACTGTCGAATTCGCAAACAGTGGATTCCCATAGTAAATCCGCTACAATTTTCCCATTGTAAAGTCACAACAATTTTTTAATGTTAAGATTGTGACAATTTTCCAATAATAAAGTCGCAACTGCGACAATATTCTCATTATAAAGACGTGACTGCGACAGTAGCAGCCTATTGCGACTGTCTTTATCTGGCGAATTCGCACCTATACGTAACAATTCGGACTTTAGTGAATAACTCTTATAAGTGCTATTTTATCACCATTTCTTTCTAATATGACCACAGAGTGGTAGACGAGACACAAATTGTATTTATGTCAGGGCGTCTATGTAGTTTATTAATTCTACTAAATTAAAACATATCCTTTTCTGTTGTTAAAAGAAACAACAACACAGAGCTACCAGCTGCCCCATCAAACAAACCCCCACGCATGCACACACCCAGTCACTTTCATAACATATGAAATTATCTTACTTCATATTTTATTAAAGGAGAATTAAAACCAAACAAATTGTTTGAGGTAAAAATGTTTAAAGGAACAGTAAGGTCGAAATAAAAAAAAAACATTTTATTATACATGCTCATTACTAACTTTTATTAAATATGATTTATTAGCGATTTTGGACAAAATTTAAAATTTCTTACCTGTACAGCGCTTCTATGTTGCATTACCCAGCCTCCAACAGCACCGGCGACTCTACAGTGTCCTGAGCAGGAGAACACCTCTCAGGTGCGCGTTCCTCTTCAGCCACGCTCCCAGTGAAGCCCCATGTCAGCATTTCCTCAAAGTCACTTGGTGAGGGATCCAGGGAGGACACATTGATGACGTGCACGCTCACAATGTGATTTCTAGGAAATGCCAACGTGTATCGTAATTGGTCACGTATTCACCACTTCCCAGAGTTTAGACAATAAGCGAACATGGAGAAGTGGCAAATAGATGTGAATTCATAGCTTTATGCGACTATTCGAACTTTTGACAGTGAGGCCCCATATCTTTTTGAGGTTTAAGGTGACTTTTAATAGTATATAAGTAATGAAATGGAGTGTTAATACTGCATATTTTATTATATAAAATACTGGGTTCTTAAATTAAAGAACATTCGCCAAGTCCCTGTGACTGAAGGATTTCCATTAAATACTCCTCTATATAAAAAAATATAAAATAGTTGCAACTACTGTTAAAAGAACTCTAAATATTACAAACAAAGTGTTTCCCAATAAATGGCTAGCTTTAAATTAACAGACCAAGTGCTAAGAAATAAGGCTTTGGCTTACTGATTCCATCAATTTCAGACACAAGTGAGCTGATCTTCTGGCTTATCCTCCTGTTGGTCAAGGGTGACGCTCCCTAACTGAGCATTTTATATATGTATCTTACTCTGTAGGTTATTCTGAACAGAAGGGAACACTCACCCTTTACAGTCTTGAGTTTGCTAATTATATCAGGTGGTATCTCTGAAACATGAATTTTAGCCCACAAACTCGATCATGGGTTTCAACTAACTGACATTATATTAATACCTTCTAGAACAGTGGCTACACTAAACCATCACTAATTAAACTCTAATGAAGATGAAGGTTCACTGTAGTACATATGAAGGAAGCACACCCCACACCAGCTTGCTTATTGGAGAAACACCCTGCAATGAATCCTGCAGGAGACTATATGCACTATGCAGTAGACGAAGGGACATTCACCATATATACCAAAAATTGTATAGAACATGATGCTTGAAAACACCAGGGACAAATATACCTCCTAAGGAGTTGAGGAACTTTAAAGGGGGATATTTAAAATACTGCTCCCATACAGGAGTGAACACAGAGGAAGCAGATGGTAACTGGGATAGATTTGGATTCATTCAAGAAACGACAACATAAAAATATTAATGACTTGCTCTTGCAATGGCAGGTGTTATGGAACTACAGAACAAATTGCCGTTACAGGTAAAGAAAAAAAGGCAAGGAATCCTGTAAAATCTTGTATAATTTAAGCTTAAAGTGAGAAGCTGTCTGTTGACCCAATTTAGGATTTTTTGTCATATCGTTCTACAAATGAGGTGAAAGTAAGTTTATTTTACACTATAGTGCAATGCTTTTTCAGTGCAGGAAACATTTTGATTTATTGGTGAACATTTTTTTTAGCTAAATAGACACATCCATGGTGAACCACAGTTCAACAAAAACAGCTGTTAAATATTCTAAGCTGCCAACATTTTACTACAGTAAAATAAACTCCGAAAGCTGAGCATTGTGGTTAGTGCAGGATTACTTCCACTGTATATGCTAAACAGCATGCACCTGAAGGGATATAAATGATTCATTTGTGAGGCTTTAGTGCCATTACAAAATATTAGATTTTATATGTGAGTAGTAGAGGAAAAATGAATATAATTTCAAATAACGAGAGAGGCAAGTGCACAAAGGGAGAAAAAGGTAATAGTTGTTAGCCTTATGGTAATTGCCTATGTTTATGTTAAACATGTGATTAAACATAATTTATCAATGCGTCCAATGATGAAGGTGAAAAAAAATTGTAACATTTTATTTCGATTAGAGTAAAATTCCTCTGAAAATCTGTTTGCTTTATAAAAAAGGGCAATATCAGGAGTAACAGTGACAATGTATATAATGCTAAAGAAAAAGCATAGGGAACTTTATAAGATTTATGAAGGGAAACTGTAGGTGGTATTCAGCCCTTTGTAAGAATGATATCCCCAACTAAATTTAGCTGAGTTAGGAATGACAATGGCAACCTAAGAGATATTTTCAAACTTATATGAATTTATCTACCGTATTTTCCGGACTATAAGGCGCACTTAAAATGCTGAGATTTTCTCAGC
>WMED01008095.1:0-17158 GCA_019650415.1 Pipa parva | reverse complement strand
TTAGTATGTATGTGTGTTGGTCCATTGAGGAAGTAATGCCTAGTAGTGCTATAGCAGGGGAGTACACACCTCTGTGAGGATACTGTTAGAACATATTGCTCCACCTTATTCCAAAATTTTTTTATTTTTGGGCAACTCCACCAACAGTGAGTAAAATCTGCTTGGGAATAGAGACATTTGGGGCAGTGGTAATTATTGGTTTTGGAGATTTTATTAAGTTGGCGTAGTGTAAGATTGGTGAAGAATTCTAAAGTGAAGTTTGCGAAGGTTCATTGCAGGGGTTAGCTTACTTGTGTGTTCTATTGTTTTGGTTAGGATGCTAGGGTGATCATTTATGTTGGGTATATGCGTTTGCCATTTAGTATTGAGACTCGCCTGTGTGTATTTATTTTAAATTGATTTTTCATTACTTATCTTACAGTTCAAAGACCTTAGCAACCACTTCACATAAAGAAGACCATTCCCACATTATCTTAGTTTATTGGTATCTTTCCTTCGGAAGAATCACAATAATACATAACCAATAATAATCATGCCCCCGCCTCAGCCAGTTGTACAAAAACTATTACAAATGACTTAAGCAGTGTTTAGGGAGGAGGTAAGAAGGTCTATGGGAAGAGAAAAACCAATAGCTCTCTGCCATAATGTACCAGTGGAAAATCACAAGCAACGTATGCACAGCAATTAAGAAAAAACCCTCATTATTGTATTGTACTGTATTGCATTTATTCATTTATATAGCGCTGATATATAACGCAACGGTTTAGAGAGATTCATCATTCACTTAAGTCCCTGTCCCATGGAGCTTACAATCTAGTTTCCCTATTCAGTCACAGACACAGAGAAGTATGTTTTTTTGGATTGTGGGAGGAAACCGGAGTCCCCGGAGCAAATCCACACAAGTGCAGGGAAATTATACAATCTTCATGAAGATGAGGTCCAGGGTAGAATTGGACCCAGAACCCAGCTGAGCCACTGCATACATACAATCCCTAATACTTGGTGTGTTTGATATTATATCAAACGTTAAGTTCCTCAAGTTAAACACAATTATTTTTTAGGGAAATCATTGAGAAAACATTAAGATACTTTACTTTCACAGTTCTCTATATATAAGTTATAAGTTCTTATATGAACCTAGTCACAGATCATTAGCCATCTCCTGAAAACACAGTGTCATGCTCTGATACACAAAGAAGGTATCTTCTCATAGGTTACTTACCAGCCTTGACAATGCCCTGGAACCTGCATATATAATTCCAACAAAAAAGACACTGCCTGGGAGCCATGACACAACATCTGACCTATCAGAAATGTTAGAAAAGGAGATTTAAGTTAACATAATAAACTCAATAGATTGATACATTGGCGTGTGCTCAGTTTCCTTCTTTAACTGACTTGTCTTTAGTCCCTATGCAAAGTTAATTTAAGTTAATTTATTACATTTTGTTACACATTGTTTACATTTAGACAATGGTAGCCTAGAAGGGTCTTATCAGATTTTATTAGAAAGGAAAAGAATTGAAAGAGCAGCAGGGGTACAGCCGAGACCACAGAACGTGTTAACTGTATGCAACTTTATAAAATCTGATGTGCTATTTTTAACAGGGTGATTGGGTCATACCATAAAAAAAGAGGTCTGCCTACCCAAACAGACAATGCTTCTAGTCTGCAAGGCTTGGGGAAAAAAATACCTATAAATTAAATTAAACGGAAGTCTCTAGATTGTGTGAGACTATGAATGCTTCTTTACAAGGTAGGCCTGGAAAGTATCATGTTTCTGTGCCTATTGTTTGCCAACAATTGCAGCTACATTACAAATGTTTTTTTTTTTTTTTACAGTGGTGTGCTCATGGTGCATTCTTTCATAATTTCTCTTGCATTAGCATGCATTGCCCCCTAGCGTAAAAAAGGGACATGGCAGAGAATGTACTCAACTAGATATTTTAATACAGTTTGAATAATGAAAAAAGGTAATTTTCAACATGTTCTGAACGTTAGAGTCTCTGTTAAAAAGTAAACAAAAAAAAAATCATGATTATGACCTGGGATATAGTGGCAATAGGGCCAGAGCCGGCTCTGAGTACACATCACGCACAGATTTCCTGGTGCAGGAGTTTATCAGTGCTGCCTAACCAATACTATGCCCTGTTGGATCCATGCTTTAAAAGCTGGAATGTTGCATCTGAGGGGAAAGGTTTTGTTTGCGTCCCCCCTTCTTCTTACAACACTCAACAGACGTCTGGGGACAGAGGAGACCAGTTTCTCAAGTTTAGAAATAGGAATGCTCTTCCATTCATGTCTAATACAGGCCTCTAACTGTTCAATTGTCTTGGGCCTTCTTTGCCGCACCTTCCGCTTTGTGATGTGCCAAATATTCTCTATAGGTGAAAGATCTGGACTGCTGCTAGGTAGTATTTGTAGATATTGGGTAGACCCAGTCCTTCTAAGGTTTTGGTTTTTTTTCATTATTGAGTGGGTTATAAATGGTTGTTTTCCATTCCATATAAAGTGGTAGATTGTTTTCTGTAGATGTTGTGCTTGTTTTTTGGGGAAGTATATGGGTAGTGATCTGAATAGGTAGAGTATCTTCGGTAGTAATGTAATTTTAATTTCTGCTATTCTAGTGAACCATGATAAATTATGTTTTGATCAGGCTTTTAAGTCTGTCTGTAGTCGGTTGAGCATTTTTGTTTAGTTGGCACTGTACAGTGTTTCATATGAGGTAGTAAGCTGAATCCCTAGATAAGTTATGGATTTAGGTTGCCAGGTGAAGTTGAAATTAGCTTAAATGTATTATTTCTGCTGGATTGTGACCATATCTGTCATTGCTTGGGATTTAGTTGAGTTTATTTTGAAGCCTGATATTTGTTGGAAGTCTATTAATACTCTGAGGGTTTTTGGTATGGATATAAGAGTTTGAGATAGGGTTAGGAGTATATCGTCGGTGAATAGTATCATTTTATAGTTTGTGTTGCTTATTTGAGTCCTCTGTATTTCTGGTGATTTTCTAATATATTCTCCTAATGGCTCTAAAGAAAGAGCGAATAGTAGAGGAGATAGTGGGCAACCTTGTTTTGTCCCTTCTTTTATTATGACATCTGTGGACAGCATTCTGAGATAACTATATTGGCTATAGGGGCTTTGTATAGTTGTTGTATCGCTTGACTGTATATACTAGGAAAATTATTTTTTTTTAATAATATGTACATGTAAATCCAATTCACTCTGTCGAATGCTTCCTGTGCATCTAGGGATAGTATGGAGTATGGTTTCTTGTTTTTTCTTTTGTCGTGGGTTATGTTTAGAATTTTCGTATATTATCTGTTGTTGAGCGTTGTGATATGAAGCCTGATTGTTCAGGATGTATTAGGGAGGTTAGTAGGTGTGATAGTCTGTTGGATTGTATTTTGGCAAATATTTTTATATCAGTGTTAATTAAACAAATTGGTCAACAGCTTTCACAATTTTGAGGGTCTTTCCCCACTTTTTGTATTATGGTAATTATTATTATTATTGCATGCCTTGTGTAAGTGGGTTTCCTTCCAAGATTGCTTGAAACAGTGTTGTCAGGTGGGGTATCAACTGATTTTCAAAATTTGGGACCAGGGGCTTTATTAGGTTTGAGGTTTTCGATTACTTCTGATATTTCTTCTGTCTCTGTTGGTTTCCTTAGTTGGTTTCTTTGTTGTTGTGTTAATGTGGGTGGTTTCCATTGAGAGATAAAGTGTGATTCCTTAGCTTCGTTAGCTTTGGGGGTTTTATCGTTTTCTTACAGCTTTGAGTAAAAGGCGTGGAATTGTTTTAGTGCAGGCTCTTTCAACCCCTTTAGTTACTCCAACTAGCCTCCTATTCCCATTGCTTATAATAGTAGACATGGACTTAGTTCCAGAAACATAAAGTTTTAAACAATGTTACTGCTTCTATTTTCCTCTGCCAGGGTAATTATAAGATAGTAGTATTCCTTTATGTCAATTTAATACACATAAAACATATCGGTACTTGCTGTATATTATGATAACAGGGAAAGCAAGTTTCGTTATTATTACAAAATAGCAGAGAAACACTAATTATCTTACAGTAATTAGCTACTGCTTGCTTTTGTTAGCAACGGGTTACAATGGCTATCTTACCTGGTGCCATAATTTATCTCTATCCAGCCTGTTTTCCAGCACAGGTGAAGGAGGAGTCCACCAACTAAGGTCTGCCACCTAAAATGTAAACATTAATTAGCAGGAAAAATACAAATAAATAGCAGGATAGGTATAACTCTGTATGTGACAAAATTATTTACACACAATATCTTAGGAATGAATTACTGTGTGAATATTGTGCTTTACTGTTTTAATAAACCCATAGACTTATACCATAGTATAAGTTTCAAGACATAACAATCAACTTAAGAGCAAAGTAAAAGAATGTAGTAGGCAAATGTACCTTAGCCCATCCATTTATCATTAGGTTAGTTTCCTGCCCCCATTTCCAATATCACTCCCTCCATCTAAGGCAGACCTGTATGGCCTATGGGTCACATCCGGCCCTCCAACTAGCTCTACCAAGCATGCAAAAATGGGGGGACGTGGCCAACCATCATAGGTGCCGGCAAGCTAGGCACGCCACTCTGGCCCTCTAAAACCAACCAATCCTTTCATGCAGCCCCATGAGAAAATGGCTAACCTAGCCTTGATAATGCTATACCTCCTTTCCACAACTCACACTCTAATGCTACAAACCTTAAGCAACAGTTTAATAACAACCATAAGAACAAAACAAACAAGACAAGGAAACAACAGCCAGCTTGACTACTAAATTTGGACATTATCTTCTTTTGTATAAGTAAAATGATTCTTCTGAGGGGGCGTGGCTGGGATGCCTAGCTGAGCATACACATAGTAGAGTAGCTCTCCTGCCGGTAATCCAATAAAGTAAATTAATTTAAAAAAAGAATAATTTACTAACGGCACCAGAAGGAGGATAGTATGGGGAAGCACACTGGCAGACCCAGACCCAAAACAGTGATGTCGCTGGGGCAGTTCGCCCGACACAATCAGGAGCAAGGTGAAGGAGACTCCCTTTGTGGGAAATCACCGCCATCACTACCACTGCACCAAGTGAATGTAAGACAGCAACCCAAAGAGCCCTGGCTCCAAGAGATACTAGCAGCCATACAAACATTGCACACCTTTCTCACAGCAAAGATAGAAGAGGTGAAAATACACACATCCCTACTCTGGCAGGACTTGAAAGCAGTGACAGAAAGGATGACCGCAGCTGAGCAGAGAGTAAGTGCCCTGGAGGACGTAGAGTTGTGCACCGTGTTAGCCATAGATTTAAGCAAAGACAAGGGAGTATAGGTGATACTTTTAGGAGCCTCTAAAGCTTGCATTTACCATCTATTCTGTTAGCCAATAAAAGGTATCACCTATACTCCCTTGTCTTTGCCCTGGAGGACCTAACACAGCCATTACCGGAAATCATCCAGCAGCTGCAACAGGCCCAGAAACAAAATTTTGCAGAGGATATGGAGAACAGACAGAGGAGGAACAATCTACGCATCATAGGGCTGCCAGAAGGGGTGGAGGGGCAACAACCTGAAATATTTGCAGAAAAATGGCTACTAAACACATTTGAAGCTGAAACATTCTCTACACACTTCATGGTTGAAAGGGCCCACCGAGTTCCAACGCAGAGACGGCTACCGGGAATGCCACCAAGACCCTTCCTGTTAAAGTTACTAAACTATAAAAACTGTGATGCAACCTTAAAAGCAGCCAGAGAGAAAGGAGAGGTATGTCTGGAAAATGCCAGAGTATCTGTTTATCCTGACTATTCAGTTGCATTGCAGAAGCAGCGCAGCACCTTTAATGCTGTTAAACGCAGATTGAGAGAAAGCCAATTTAAATACAGTATGATGTTTACAGCTAAGTTTAAAATAAGTGGGCAAATCATTTTTTTTCCATACTCCAGAGGAAGCACTGTAATGGTTGGAAGAGAAAAATGTGCCAGGTAAGTAAGAGAGGTTATGTAACACATAGAGCTAAACACTAAATACCTATATCCAGGACACTGGGGGAAAAACAGAAATGTAGAGAGTGTAGCAACTATGCACCAAACAAGGGACCACAAAAATATACCAAATATACACATTTAAGTGGACAAGATATTTACCAATATGCAGACTACTGGATAACAGTCACCCTAGCTTACACCAAACAAGCCAAATTAATTGTTGCAAAAGAACATACTAGTACGGATAAAACAGGCAAAGATCCTTTTTGAAACTCACCCGATACCATAAAAGTAGCTATAATAAACCAGCTACGCAATGATGTACATAAAGGTCAGGCATACCTCACAAAACATGACACCATAATCATCACCAAACTCTAAACAAAACCTCAAATCGTGACAGGGAAAGAGACTACCCCGAAACAACATAAGAAAATAATATATGCCAAATGTGATGGCAACTAACAGATACCTAATTAAAAATAACCTCACAGCTAATACATAAGGAAAGCTATACGTGAACACTGTCTCTAATATACCAAGATCAGTGCAGAGGGAGGTTGCTATGAAGAAGCAAAATGGACCCAAGAGACTAAACTAAAAGTAACAAAAACACTTGGGTGGAAAGGGGGAAAATAATTTAACATTCCCTGACATAACATGAACAAATAATTCACCTCTGCATTGGAACTCCCAGATTAAATATTTGGGAATAATAGTAAGCAAAAATCCACACACATTCGTTGATACTAACCTGCTTCCTCTAATCAATAATCTAGAAAGAATGCTAAAAGTATGGCAAACCCTACTCTTGACCCTGATAGGCAGAATCAACATTTTTAAAATTATATTCCTGCCTAAACTATTATATATACTACACAACACTCCAATAACAATAATACCCTTCAAAAATATTTCTAGAATAGAAAAAGCATTAACACTCTTTTTATGGAACAATAAAATACCTAGTATTATCAAAAAGATCACTGAAAGCCACACAAGAATATTTGGGATTGGCATTACCAGATATTAAGTTACACTACCTAGCTAGCATACATACATTTGTGGTTACTCTTTGACAGAGAAAACCAATCAACAGTTCTAGACGCCCACTGTCTTCAATCCTTAGAAGCACTCCAATACTGTTCCTTTAGAAAAATCAATGACTTACCACAACTACCACCAGTCATCTTAGCAACAAAAAAGGCATGGAACTACACAGATAATCAATATTAACAAATCTGAGTCGTGTATATCCCCAGATACACTGTTGTAGGGAAACTCTAATCTACCACACTTTAAAATATTCACAGAGGCAACATTCTGAGCTCAAAAAGAAATCAAAAGATTGCGAGACATAACTGACAAAGATGCATTTAAAAACAGAAGCGCAGATAACAACACACATCAACCCTGCAAGCATACCAGACTACAAATACCTGCAGCTAAAACATGTATATAATATATAAATAAAATAAGCCCCAAAATATATATATATATATATATATATATATATATATATATATATATATATATATATATATATATATATACACAACAATCCAGATTAGAGGAATTGCTATGCAATCCGAATAAGGAGAAAATCACTTCACAGATATACAAAACACTCATCATACTCCAAGATTCACCCCAGGGGAAAATTAAGCAGAAATGGAGGGCACATATGCCAAACCTGGAGGACGAGGATTGGGAAGAAATTAATGCCGAAATTACGAAAAACTTGATAAGCACTATGGATCAATTAATACAGATAAAAATACTACATCAAACCTACCTCAATCAAGTAAGACTAAAACAAATGGAGATAAGCCACACAGCATCATGCCCTAGGTGCAAAATGGACAGCACACACTTCTTCCATATGATCTGGGACTGTCCCCCAATTCTAAGGTTTTGGTGAGCGGTAATGGAATACTTAAGTAATAAAATAGCAGCACGTAGGATAGTCTGACCCCAGGTATGCTTACTCAGCCTGATAGATGAATTAGGATGTAGCAAAAATTATAGCATCCTACTGAGGATTCTTTTGTACTATGCCAGGAAAAACATTGCACTACATTGGATGGGGGAAATCCTCCCATCTACTGTATAGAAATCCTCCCTTCTACTGTATATCTAAGTGGCTAGCATTAATAGAATCACAGATACCTCTGTACAAAAAGACATACATAAGTAGGGGGAGTCAAATTCAAAAACGACAAAATATGGAATCCCTGGCTACAGCAACCAGATGAATGAGAGAAAAAGAAAGGGAAGTCAGAAGTGGTACTATACACAAATATGTATTGGAAACTTGAAATGATAAAAACATCACTAAGCACAATGTACTTTGATGACAATTTTGGTTTATTTGTTTGAATGAATTTATTGGTTAGTAATGTTATGGTTAAATGTTGCACGTTAACATGTTGTATGAAAAATTGAAAAATAAAAAGATATACATAAAAAAAAAAGATTCTTCTGTTTGGACATGGCTTACCCTTACATTAGCAACTAAGATATTTAGCATAAAATTACACATCCATAGCAATAACAATGGGTTTTCACTGTATTATTACTCTAGTCTATACCATTAAAATACTACCTGTGCTGCTTCTGTGCAAACTGTACATTATGTTTATTTCACGTATACCCATATACTCTACAAGTTAAGTAGAAATAAATTCAGATTTGTTTTGCCACTGTGCTACCCTGTGCAATAAATAAAGAATATATTACAAAAATGCATCTGCCTCTCTATGTCCCTATCAAGTTCCCCAATCCAAAGAGACCATTAGTAAACTATTCTGGATATCACTTTAATGAGGCATGGGGAGTGGAGAGGACAAGAGTTATTATAGTATTTTGGTTTAAAATGATTGAAGAGGTTATTCACTAAGGTGTGAATTCGACGGTCGAATTCTCAAACAGCGGATTCCCATAGCAAATCCGCGACAATTTCCCCATTGTAAAGTTGGAACAATTTTTTAGTTAAGATTGCGACAATTTCCCAATCAAGTCACGACTCACGACTGCGACAATATTCTCATTATAAAGATGCGACCGCGACAGTATCAGCCTATTGCGACTGTCTTTATCTGGTGAATTCACACCTATACACAACAATTTGGACTTTAGTGAATAACCCCCTGAAGCTTAGTTGAAATACTACTGTATGCTTACTGAATGCTTTACTTACCCTTGGAAAAGAGTAGGAAAGGTGAATTTCAGGACAGACAAAACATACTGAAAAACAAGAGATTATGTTAGGTTTATGCTTCATAAATGATAAAGACAGTGATCACACATCACATGCTAAGGCTACCAATGGCACCTAACCAGTAAGTTTAATACGACAGCATACTTAAGAACAACTCTGGCAAAAAAACAAACATAATGCTCTTGAATAACTCGAGCCAGTCCTATTTAATTATCCATAACCGCCTACTTTTCATGGGTTTTGGCATCAGGTTATAGTACAAAATAAAAAGATCCATCCCTATCTAATTGTTACCCCCTTCATCAGGCATTGTAGTAAACATGGTTGCAAACAGGCCCATACCACCTTTAGAGAGCCTGGCTGGTCTGCTTCACTGCTTACTGTGTGCCTAAAGTATTTGGATTTTTTTGACAGAGGAAGGACCACTTTGGTTTGGCCCTAGTACAGACTTAAACCGGAAACCTCTAAACTCACAGTAACGTCACTGCAAATCCTTCACTGAATTTAACAGTAATAATTATCTTTCTGAAAAAACAAACCCAGTTCAACAAGCTTTTAGAATCCTTTGTCTCCTTCCTACAGTCAGTCGGACTTTCCCATATTCTTGATCCTGTTTCATGGTAGCAGTCTCTCTGTCTCCCTTTATAATTCTTAATTTTGTTTTCTCAAAAAACAGAAGAACTGCATGGCAGCAAGAATATTGCTATAATTGGCTGTGCTTATTTTAAACTAAGCTACATTTTTTACTTTTTGTCTTAAAAAATTAAAAATAATAATCACACCTGGAATTTTGTACCCTGGTAAACAGAACGAAACTTCATAAAACATTAAAATGATTTTTGTAGAGAAATAGACAGCCATTGTGCAGCCTGATTTTATAAGTACCAACAGTCTGTAGTGTTTGACCTCTCAGATTGGTCATAGACGTGAGTAATTTATATGTTCCAAGTTGTCAATCAAAGCAAAGCAAAGCTGAAGCTTAAAGAGTCAATCGTGATTGCAAAGGAACTACAGTATTCTAACCTGCTATCTGAACACAAGCCAAATGGTAGAAGTCTATAATTGGTGCAAGGTCCTTTAGTCTCAGATGCATTACAACTTATCCTTGAGATAATCTGTTCTAAAATACCCAGATATACAGATGGTCTCTGACATCATGTATTCCAGGAGTTATATAAAGATCAAACTGTTTAGAATTTGAATGTGTCTTGAGCTATTGTCTAAAATCTTATATTCATGAAAGCCTTGCAACTGCCAGGTGGGCTCTGGCACCACTAGCCTCATATATGTGGGATAGCAGCAGTATCATAGCTACGGTAGGTACAACTGGTGTCCAGGGAAGATTTTAGGTGCAGTACATTATTGTGTTAAAACATAACTCAGCTACATGGAAAATATGTTTCACTAGTTCCATACTGGATCTGTTTTTTATGTATAGATCCACTGAGAAGTATTTGAAAATATTTTTCCATACTGTTACCAGTGGTTGATTACCATGCAAACACTACTCTAGAAACACATATGTAAGTGCCCTTATCATGAAAAGAAAGCTATTCTAAACTGTATTAACTATTTAAAGCACAAAAATGTATTTACAAAGTAAATTGCCTGCAATTACATAGTCTTCACAGAAATATGTCAGTGTGACTAATCACCCCATGACATAGCTGCAGTAAACTGCATCTTACAAGAAATCCAGCACATGCAGTCAAATCACAATAGAAGCTACTGTTGAAGGAAGGAAAAAACTGCTTAGCAATCAAGCCATAAGTCATGTTTCCCTCACTTTAAAAACTAAAAAAACAAATATAACACAAGGTCTCATCTTTAAAAGGCCTGCATACCTTCTCTGCTTCAGAATGTAAAATAATGAAAGAATACCACTCTGTGTATGACTCTGCCAGAGTGTATAGGATGATGGCACTGAGTAGTGCTGAAAAGTGAAATGGCTTGCACTTTATCCAACCCTATATCATCACTCCAGAAGAAGCTGCACACTTAGGAAAAGCGGCAAAATGTGTTGAGTATATTTTATTGAGATCACTTATTTTACAGTGTTTGTGAGTATATTTTCCCTTTATTTTATATTTATTAAAAAATGGCTTTACACTATGGAATTTTTTCTGTCTTTTTAATCATGGTGCAACATGTTCTGAGAGTTATTAAACCACCAAACTCTTGGGGGGTAATTTACCATAGTGCGAAGTGAGGTCTGGATCCTTCGCCTCACTTCGCACATGGTGTTATCCGCTTGCTGATGTCCTGCACGCGGACATTAACGAATGCTTCAAAAGGATTCCAGTCTCGGCGAGAGCACTCGAGTCGCCTCTCTGAGACTGGAATCCCTTTAAAGCATTCGCTGATGTCCACGTGCAGGACATCAGCGAGCACATAACAATCTGTGCGAAGTGAGGCGAAGGATCCAGACCTCACTTCGCACTATGGTGAATTACCCCCTTAGATGTGGTCTTGTTTGAGCTGATACCTGTTCTGCAATCAATTTGGTTCTTATCTAATACGTTTGATGCTATACAAGATTTTAAGGTTTTTTTTAAAAGCTGGTATTTCATTTATCTGGTGAGCCTCCCCATTATCTGTGGTTGTGAAGAGTTCTGCACATTTTGCACCTGATTTGCTGGGTGTCCCACTTTGGATTTATTCACATCATTGCACAATTTGGATCTTACTTATTCATAGTTTGGTGACTGATCCTCCCCAATCTTTTTTTATTTATCTTGTGATAAGGCATGACTGCTTGCCTGTTTTGTGCGCTATCTTTTGCAGATTTATAATATCCAACACCCTATATAATTTATTTGATGGCTGTTTTGGGGGGTTAATCATCAAAGTCCGAACTTTCACGTAAATGTCCATATTCACGTCTATTCGCGACTTTTCCAACTCTGCTTATTCAACAAACTCTGCAATGTGACAAATTCGCTACCAGTTCTGACGCTTACTCCAGTAGCGGACTTACGGAGCTCTTCGCATCAATTTGCATGCGCATGCACAGGTAGTTCGACTATTCAGCTGCGACGGAGTCTGTCGCAGGGGTGGATTCTGCCAGGCATGCTACTCAGAATTCACCTGTTTGCCTTTGCCACAAAAGTGTGGCAAATTGAGGACTTTGATGGCAGGGCTCCTGTGATGTGTAAGGCGACTATTCATTTAAAAGTGACAATGGCGACTGTGGCTAAATTAGTCTTCTAATAAACATGAGCTAGGCACAAGGTGACATATAAAAATAAGTATTTTTCACTTATGTATAGTTAGTGGGATATGATGAGACTGATGTCACTGCCCTTCACTGGGGGAATTCTCTTCACTCTGCATGATTTCTCATACTATTATAGTGTGACTGACTACGCCGCACTACACATGTGCATCGCCTGACGCTGTCCGCTGCTTCATGAATAAGGAGAACTGAATTCACAACTTCTTAGTCGTATTGACACGAACAGACTCAGAGTCACTATGCAAGGCAAGTTCGGACTTTGATGAATAACCCCCTTAGACTCCTCAGAGGAATGAGTCCCTACTTTATGATCTACTCTATCTTTAATAACAGACAAAAGGAGAAAAAGGGGAGGCCCTGAATAGATTGAAATGTAGCGTAGCAAAAATATTATAATAAAGATCCTAGGCTCACATACAGTTGACTTACTATCCAAATGTTACAAAAAGCAAAGAACACAGGGAAAAAATAAGCATGCAGAAATGAAACAGGCAGAGGTGTCCGCCACTCAGTACATACATCTTCCTCATTGTCTTTACATATGACCTAATTGTTCATTGTATTTTATAAAGCATATTTCCCAGCGCTGTACAGTATATTGTGGAAACAATAACAATGTAAATGAGCAGAGAAACTAGATCAGAGGGAAGAACTGTTTAACATAATGTAAACATAAACCAAAAGAAGACCCACACAGGATTATCAAATAAAAAAAGGTGGATTTATTATGACAAATTGGCCTTGCCCAGGACCTCAAACATTTATATGAACTAAAAAAAAAAACTGCATAGGTGAACACTACGTGTCTCGTTATTTCTGGGCAGGCTAGCAATCTAATTCAATTCCTAGATCAACGACTGTCTCAGGCATTTAAAAAAAGGACACAACGGTATGCATTAAACCCTATGGTAAAACCAAGCGCATCCTAGCATTTGGCAAATGTCAGTGCGGGTGTCATCGCAAATAAACTTAAATCGCCAAAAGACTACGGTGCGAGTCTCACCTTGTTAGTGAAGTAGGAAGCCAAATAGAAGCTGCAAAAGATAAGACCCACTGCAGGTCCTCTAAAATGCATCTGTCAAAGCATCCCCCATTCACTGTCTGAAGCACCAAGGACTTGAACTTCGCTCCACCGGAGACATAGTGCCAGCAAGGAATAGAGGGCTCAGCCGAGAGCTGCCATGACAGACACGTCGCCTAGCGCCTGAACCAATGGTTGAACTGCATCTCTCTATCAGCCCGCCCCCTTAAAGGGCAATCTTTTAGCGAATAAAAGCAATGTACTTCCCCTTCAGATATACTGTATATATCTATCGCCTTATGTATTTACCGGATGCTATTAGAGGTGACTTCACACATCTGCTAAACTGTAATAGTAAATTAACAGAACTGCACTTGATTACTAGAAAGAAAAGCTATAATGTCACTGCTTGTGTACACAATTGCTATCTCAGAATGAAACTATGGAGCATGCTTTCTACACAACACTGTAGCACATAAAGGGAAATAAGTAAACCCATTTACTGTATATCTGCCCAGTGTTGAATATATGTGTGTGTATAAAAATATAAAAATGTAAAAAAATAAATCTCATCCCTTCCCCCTCCCCCAGAAAGATGGCTGTATTGCTGCCACAAGTCATGTAATATCTTCATGTGACCCCAAAAAAAAAAAAAAAAAATTCAAATTTGGTCGCCCACCCGGCCCTTATTCATCAAAGTAAGACTCTGACTGTCAAAGCGAATTTGTGTCACTTCAGGTCGCCACACTCCGATGGTTGCAAATCATCTACTCCTTATTCACTAAGCGGCGGATTCCCATAGCAGAAATGGAAACATCAGATGAAGTTTCTTGCATAGTACGGTCAGGCGAAAAACAGGAGCCTGCCATTAACCCCCTAATTTATCACTTTAAAGGTAAAATTGGCAAACTCAGTACAGTACTGCCTTGCCAAATTCCCTGCCGTGACAGACTCCAACACTTGAAGAATAGCTGAATTACTTGTACACAAAGGGAGTTATTCACTAAGGTGATAATTCGACTTTCAAATTCGCAAACAGCGGATTCCCATAGCAAATACGCAACAATTTTTTTCATGTTAAAATTGCGACAAATTTCCTATAATAAAGTCACGACAATATTCTCATTGTAAAGAAGCGACTGCAACAGTAGCAGCCTGTTGTGACTGTCTTTATCTGGCAAATTGGCACCTATATGCAACAATTCAGACTTTAGTGAATAACCCCCAAAGTCATGTGAAGTTCTCCATAAGTCTATGACCATCATAAGCATAATTGGTCAGAAATTAGCCACAATGCAGAATTTCCACAATTTCACTTTAACCAGCCTTCTGCACACACTTTGTTGCCTAAAACTGATTTTTTAAAAAACCTGAACGTGCATGTCTTTATCATATGTTTCTGAGAAGGGAATCGGGCTGTGTTGACAGTCGCTGATCCGCCTTCTTTACTGCATCTAAGGTTTTAGACCAGGTTCACACTGGTGTATTGTGTGCATCATTTTTTTTGAAAAAAAGCACATTAACACTGGCGTATTTTCAGGACATGATTTACCAAAACTAATAGCACTTATGCATCACTTTTCCCTCATGTGTGGCCGCTATTGTTCAATTCCTAGTAATCCTGTCACATATTTTGCATATTGCTCTCTATGAAATGTTAGTGTGACATTACACGCACGATAGTCATTGCTTTCTTTTCATAACTGCATATTTTCAGTGTTTTTTCATGACTCACTTAAAAAAAGAAACGATGCACACAATACGATAGTGCGAACCTGGCCTTAGAAGCTTTACCCTAACTTTGAGGACCTGGGAAGACCTTGATTTGAACTCTCAAGGTTCCTACAGTCTGGGCATTTTTGTATAAAATAAATTAACCTGGCTTTCCGTTCACTTTACACTCTTGGAATATTCTCCCTATAACTGAAACCTTTCTCTTTCTTCCAGCAACCTTATTATCAGATCTTCTAGAACTTTAACATTTTCCAAAGGGGTAGAAAGTATTCCTATATATTGTATGTGGTAGGCAGAACATATTGGAGGCTGGTGCTACTTTGAGGTACACTCAAGGTTACTCACTTTTTGTATCACAACTTAGGGCCTTATTGACTAAAGGCCACATTGTGCGTATAGCTCTGAATTCACATTTCATCAGCACTTCCCCATATTCATTTATTGATCAAACTTTGCGATTTTGCAATTTATGCATCTTAGTGATTACTCCAGTTGTGATCTTACAGAGCACTTCACATCACTTTGCATGCACATGCACAGGTGCTTTGACTATTGACCAAGAAGCGCAGTCTGTTGCCGTTGTGAATTCAACAAGGCATAGTGCTCCAAACTCCTGTTTGACTTTGCCACTCTGATGTGGTGAATTGGGGGGTATGGCTGATGGCAGGGATCCAGTGTGGCATAAGGAGACTATTCATTCAAAAGTAACAATGGCAAACGTGGCTAAATGAATCTACTTAACATGAAGTAGGGACAAGGTGACATAGAAACAGATGTATTAATCACTTATATTCAGTTAGTGGGATACAGTGAGGATGATGCCACTGTACTTAAATGGAGGAATTTACTTCACTTCACATGACTTTGCATCCTGCTTCTATTTGAATGACTTCACCATACTATGCAACTGACTGCGTCCGTAATAGTCCACCTGTTCGACAAATCTATCAGCAGCTTCATCCATCAGTGGAGAGGTGAATTTACATCTGTTTTGGTGATGTGACATAAGTTATAGTGAGGCGAATTTGACAGGTGAATTCATCCTTTAGTTAATAAGGCTCTTAGTCAGATCCACAGATACCTCCAAACCTTGGCACACCTTTCTTCCAAGATTAGTCCCAAAGGAGAGAGACAAATTACTCAAATCAAGGAAAATGTCACCTTACAACTGGTGCTTGCAAATTTTTCTTTAGTTGTCTCTGTCTTTCCCTCCATTGGTTGATTTAATACATGTACATCATCAACTGACAAGGCAAGTTTCTTTGCTGAACAAGTGGACAATTGGGTACTGGATGATCCACCAAAACAGGAATATTCTAAACCTCCAAAACTGCCAGCACATTTCTAAGTAGTCTTTTCTAGACATACTGCTCACCTCAATGCAGAATTTTCAATGTTGCTGGCTCTATGCAGCTTTCAAATGTAAGTAAATAAAATAGTAATTCATAGGTGTGCGCACTGGGTGTGCCTGGTGCACCCGGGCACACCCTAATGGCAGCATGCAGGATAATACACCGCATATAAAAATGCCAGTGTGAACCTAGCCTTAAGATTTTTTTCTTTACGGGCACACCCTAATGACATTGCCTGCACACACCTATGTGGTAATTCCTAAAATATAACATGTAGTCTCCTAACTCAATCATTGCTACATAGCTGAAAAAAAAAGAGGTGGATTTGTGGCAGGTGGGTATAAAGGTTTTATTGCTCTGTCATTGATTCTGATGGAAGGGGTAACCTATACATGCTGCCTGGAGATGACTAGAAAATACGTATTTTAGTAGAGCACACAAGTAGCCCTGATACATATTTATTTTGGATACATTAGGTATGTAATAAATAGCTTGCCTTCAAAGTATGTATTAAGTATAGGTTAAGGCAGTGATTTTCAACCGGGGTTCCGCGGAACCCAAGGGTTCCATGAGGACAACCCAGGGGT